>JABFQL010000068.1:0-10478 GCA_022816945.1 Triteleia sp. ZL-2020
TATCCACACTTTTGAACCAATCCTCATGACAAAGTTATTCAAGATCTCAATAAATTGTCCAGCACTTGAAACAATAGCACGCGTGAAATCCGCGAAGCAGATAACAAATTTCGTCGGCGACAGACTTTTTTCTCAAACCCAGTCCAGTTTTAGCCTTAAGACTAAATATCATTTGGCGTTACAGGTTCTGAACAATTTCTATACACTGAGAACAATCATAGTCGACAGAAATAGATGAAAGATTAAAGCCCATAGAAAGATTCAGCGAATGAATGTAATTTTTTCACTTTCTGTACTTAAATAATCCACAGATTGAATTCGAAATGTAGGATAGAGGCTTTCTATCAAAGCGTACTCATCTTTCGGAAGAAGGAAACATATAGATATAAGCAATAAACAAATCAGTGATAATCGATTCAGTGACTGTCATTACTGACGTAATCAACATTATTATTTCGAATACGTACTAACGGATTAACAGTTTTTATGTATATCTATTAGCGTTTTCCACTGCTATGTTCATGTAAGTTCGAATAAAAGAATATTACACTGTAAACGAGCAGGATGACCTAATGCAGTACTTATTTCTATAAGATTTCCCTGCTCGTGTACAGTGTAAATTACACGAACTTGCACGAACATAGCAGTGGAAAACGCTATATAAGTAAACTATAACGCGCATCTACGTCGTAGAAGCGATCCGACAAAGAGCTGGAACGCTGTATAAACGTTGTATAAACGGTTTAAAGCGTTCGAAGCAGCGTTCCAGAACGCATGGAATGGACATCTCGAAAACGCTGATACAGTCTTCCATTATCACATAACTTGGACGACGTTTTCGTTTCTTTTTCTATCATTAATGAGGAATCCAGTGTGATAAACAAAGACAACTATGGAATTGCGTTCGGTTAGTTCTATTATGGAAAACGCCATAACTGATACCAGGAGTGGAATTATGGTATTATAGTTTCATATTTCTATCCTTTTTTAACTTGATAACAAATGTAGAGATGTTATATGTAAATAAAATACCGTAATCCCACTCCAGTTTACAAACGACAAAACATAGACCTCTATTCTTGAAAGTACCACGCGCGCGGTATTTTTTTTCTGAACGTACTAGCATATAAAATTAAACTTCGATGCGTTCATAAAGTGGTACCATGCACGCGTGGTACTTTCAAGAATACCGACCTAACGCTCACTGATGCTCACATAGCGGCAAGCGTTAATTTTAAGAATAGCCCTCTAGGTGGAGTTGTGGTGGTTTCGTCTGGAAATCGTTACAGGGTGATTAGTCATATGTGTTGGCCTAACGAATGTAACTTGAACAAATGGCGCCTAATTGCGCAAATTGGCGTAAATATCGTAAGCCAACAAGACATTTGAAGTATTGTTTCTTCTTCATGTGATTGTTCTTGTTGCTGTATAAGTGCAAGTGTAAACATAAGATAAGAATTTAACCATGGATAAAGATGCAGGTAAAAACACGTTTCATGCGTTAATCCGATTTCGGGGGAGAAACGATTCTTACCGTGTACCTGTAAACGATATTAAGGACTTTTACCCCGAACACATAAACGACTTCAAAAATAATATATGGTACAGCGTAAAATCGCCCAACTCAAAAATATACAAATTCGCTAAAATGGCATTAATGCGCGGTAAGTTATTTTTATTTTTTTATTAATTTTCAAATGTGGATGTAGGCAAACGAGAATTTCATACCTTTTTCATTTTTATTCTAGAAACTGATTCCGATTTGGAAAAATCACTACAAAGCCAGAGGCCACAATTCAACCCCGATAAATTAATTGATCAAAAATCGGAAAAGAAAAAAAGTATTGTTAAAAAGGTAATTGAAATTTTAAAATTTTTTCTTGACATTAAAAAAAACCCATTGTTTATAATTTGAAATTCTATTATATAAAGTCAAGGTCTCAGTGAAATAAAAAAAGTAAATGCTTGTTTAATTTTTTAAAAATAACAATTTTAAAACTAAAAGTAGTTGTCTTATGAATATTTTTAATATGTTTATTAATCATTTTAATTTATTCAAACCGGTAATAAATGTAATATTTTAATGCCTACAATGTCATTCATAATGTATTAATTTCTTAAAAAACTTTTATAAACGTTTACATTGATTTTATACTATGTTCCCATGAATATATCCCGAAGAACACAACGAAGGTTTAATAAACGTTAAAATGCCCGTTTTGAGGTAAGAAAATAAGTTAGATATAGTTAAAATGAACATTAATTGTATAACGAACGTTTATTTTAACTAAATTTAACCTACTTTCTAACCTCAAAATGGACATTTCAATGTTCAGTAAACCTTAAATACACGGCACTCTACTAAAAAATAACTTTGATGTTTGGGTATATTGTCTGAAGTTTATAGTATATAATTTAAATGCCTTTTATACATATAGTTATTGGCAATATTTTCTCGCGTGAGAAGTAGTCGCCTAAAAACTGAAATTTTATATTAAGTTGTGTTAATGTTAAGTTTTAAATTAAATGTCCTAAATTGATATTTGATAGCGTCCCTAATAGCACAAAATATTGTCCAGTTATGTAGAAAATATTTTATACACAATAAATGTAGAAAATATTGTGTAAATCTGTTTAAATATTTACACAATATAGTTTATTTTTTGCATAAAATTTCCATGTAAATTAAATATTTCCAACAACTTTAAAAAACTTGTTAAACGACAAATAATGTTATTTAACCATGACAAAGTTTATATTTTTGTGATGAACATTAAATATTTTCTAAATATTTACACAATATTTTCTACATACTTTCTATATAAAAAAAAATATTGCTATATATCTACACAAGATTTTGTGCAGTTAAGGATATGATTATAAGTTAACTTATTTCTAAAAGTTGTGTGTAATATTAATGCCATTTATACATTTAATGTTTGGCAATACTTTTTGTATGGAAAAGTCACCTAAAAAAATATATGTTATATTGTGTTAACCCTAACGGAACATGCTGGTGAATAAACGTTGATACAACGTTTTATCAACATAATATCAACGTTTTATCAACGTTGCATCAACATATGAATGTCCGTTGATATCGGGTTGATGCAACGTTGAT
The DNA here is from genome assembly GCA_022816945.1 of Triteleia sp. ZL-2020. Taxonomy (NCBI): domain Eukaryota; kingdom Metazoa; phylum Arthropoda; class Insecta; order Hymenoptera; family Scelionidae; genus Triteleia; species Triteleia sp. ZL-2020. The sequence goes on from JABFQL010000068.1 coordinate 3,122, forward strand.
ATCGGGTTGACACATCAACATTGACACGTCAACGTTGACGAAACGTTGAGAAAACGTTAACAAAACGTTAACAAACGTTGATATGTTAACGTTGATGTGTCAACGTTACATCAACGTTTATTCATCAACGTGATCCGTTAGGGAAGTTACGTTAATATTATGTTAAATTTTAAGTAGGCATCCTTGTCATTTTTAGAAATTTTAAACTTTAATGAAATTTTAATATTTTATTCTTTGACATGTAGAGATAATATCTACATTTTTTCAGAATTGTTTACCGTTTAATTTAGAAGTAACTAATTGTTACAATAAAAGCACTAAACATTGACTCTTATGGGCTGGTATATATGTATCATAAAAGCATTTTTTTAGAAATGTTAAATTTGCATATTTTTTTATACCCGAATATTTAAAAATAAGGGCAACAGGCTTATCTAATTTGAAAAAGATTTTACTGTCTATTTAAAATAATATTGATGTAAAATTGTATTTTTTCATGTACAACGAATTTTGAGCATGTGAAAAAGCATCAGAATTCAAATAATTTTAATTGTTTGATGAAAATGTTTTCGAGGGAAAGAGATAGTAGATAAAAATACAAGTGTTTGTGTACACGGAAAGAAGAAATGAGTTATTGTATCATGAATACTCTTAGAAAATCAAGATAGAAAATTGACTTGTTATTATAATACGAAATTTTATTTAGAATTACTAGGAACTCATTGTTTTAGTTAATGAGAAGGTTCATGTTAAAATTAGTAGATGACCACCATATTTCTTGGTGACAGCTATGTAAATTATTTGACTGCTTTTTAATGTTTTGAAATGACTAATAAAGTTGAACAAATGCGTGCGCGAACAATGGAAATTAAATAAATAATGATAAAATATTAAATAATTTTGGATTTAATTTAACGTTAAATGATTACGATTTAAATTATTATTTATTTATTTTAAGATAAATGAATAAATTTAATTTTTGACATAAACAAATGAATGCAAATATTAAACAAAGTGACAGCGTATATTTACTTGATCGTCATCGGAAAATATGGTGATCATCATAGTAATTTAACATGACTGTAACTCGTCTTACATAAAACAAGGTGAACTTCTCATATGTTTAGGTGAACGATTTGTGTTATAATAACAAGAATACTTATCATCTTAAAATAATTTATTTTTTCTTTCCGTGTAGTTAAAGTTGTTTGATTTCTTTAAAAATAAAAGTTTTTGTTAAAAAAAACAAAAGTAGATAAAAACAAAAGTGTTTGTTTTGTTAGTTAAAGTTTGTTTGGTTTTAAAAGTGTTTTTATTGTTATATTTACATTTTATAAATTACATTTATGAAAAATCTAGCGAGTGAATCTACTGGAAATTTCTCATAGTTTGTTGTTACAGTTTTCTGCCAATCATATTAAATTTTCATTTATTTCTGATGATAGAACATCGAAAAAAACTACTAAATAAGGTTTGCTCCCATAAGACTATGTATTTTAGTGCAAATTTCAACAATTTTTTTCTCAGAAACAAACGAGTGAATATGTTTCTAATTTTGCAGACACGTTATGTTTTTAATTTTGTATAACATATATTTTTTCCATAAAAATCGTATGAATAATTGAGTTCATGCCCCAACCTCCTTAACTTTGCAACAATATTAGTAAAAAATAAACATTAAATAATAAGGTGAAATATTATAATTAAATGCAACAATTATTGTTCAAAATATAATTTTACTAAAAATTACAATTTTGGGGTAATTCTACAAGTTGCCAACTTGATACCTTATACATTGTCAAGATAGGTGTTCTTTCAGACTCAACATTGCATATATGGAGCATGTATGAATTTTTGAAAATTGAGTATTGATAAACAAAAATAGGTGTACATCTGCTCTTGTATGATTTGTATGACACATTTAATAACATGAAGTAAAATGACAACATATATGAATTTTTCTGGTGATATGAGTGAAAATTTATAAAACATTCAAACATTTTTTATTGCATGTTTGTGGGACTGTATATACATTATCAATAATACTGTCCCTGTTAAAAAAAATGAAATTTTAAATGAAATTTATTAATTTAATCTTTGTATTATCTTGTATCTTGAAATATATTATCTTGTAAAAATATGCCAGAAATATACTATATGGATATTTTGTACGCGGAGAGAACTCTGTTGAGAAAATCGATACATTATGTTTACCTGAAAATTTCATACGAAAATGCATCTAAATCTCGGGTGAGTTCGTACTGAAAATCGCATGTAACCATACGAGCATCGCATGTGACCATACCCATTGAAAAATTCAATACTTAGTATGGAAATTTCAGGTAAAGATTATTTATTGATTTTCCTAGCAGAATTCTCTCCGTGGGCAGACATTAAAATATTTCTAAATTATATTTGTAAAATATTTTAAAATATATTTTCGACTGTTACGGATATTAAAAGTATTTATAAATGTATTTAAACATTTTCAAAATATTAACTGTACAAAATAAATAATATTTTTATAATATTTTGTAAATATTTTATAATACTATATTAAAACTCAAAATTTTCGCCAATTTATGGATGGGTGATTAGTATTAAAAACTTTGAATTTTCCACCTTAAATTTAATTATATATAAATATAGTTCACATAAGAATGTCAAAATTCCTAACAAAAAATGACCAATCCAAATTATCGACACTTGAATTGCCGCATTATTATAAAATATTTATAAAACATTTTAAAAATGTTATTACACATATTTTAAAAATATTATTTAGGTTGGACATTTAGTATTTTGAAATATTTATAAATATTACTAATTATTTTTACAATATTTAGACAAAAACTTTGAAAAGATTTATATAATACTTATAAATATTATCTCTAACAGACAAAAATATTTACAAATATTTTTAAAATGTAGTTTAGAAATATTCTAATGTCCAAAAAAAATATTTTTAGTACATTCCAAAAATATATTTTCTTGTAAAAATATGACACAAATATACTAAATTGTATTTTCAAAATATATAAACATGCACGAAATATATTTATTACATAAATGTGTAAGACAATATAAAAATGTAATACTTTAGAAGTTTAGACATTAAATTAAATAAAATTTTTCTTAACTTAAATCATTATTTATTTGTTTTCATGATTTATTATTCCTATTAGGAAATTTACAAAATATTTATATTTAACCTATTATGCGATTTTCAAAAATATAATTTAGACAATTTCTAATATTAATACCCTAGTATCACATAATATCGTACGATATTTTAATGTTCGCGTTAAAAATATTCTGCGCATATTCTGAGAACATTATAAAATATTTTTTGGATATTACTTAAAAATAATATCGTACGATATTATAAGAATATTTTATGATATTTTAAGATATTCTGTTAAGATACAGACTTAAAATAGAACAACCTTCGACAAGTACACAACCATTATCATATTATGAAGTATCAGAATATAAAGAAAATAAAGCCATTGAGAAAAACAAATATAAACAAAAATATGATTTCAAAGATATAATGGATGACAAAAAAGATGAAAATCCGGCATATGATTGTGAAGTCAGTCCAGTTTCACTGAACGGAAGCGACAAATATAATGAAACCGACAAACATAAGGAACAGAAGAACAGAAATAAGGAAAATGAAGAAAAGAAGGGAAAGGACAAATATAATGAAACCGATAAACATAAGGAACACAAGGACAGAAATAATGACAATGAAAAAAAGAAAAATAATAATGAGAGGGACAAGTCAGATAATAAAAAGAAGAGTGACAAAATAGATGAAAATGAAGACAAAAATACTGAAGATAAATTGTACGAATTTGAAAATGGTCAAGTAAGTACTAATGCTTTTATAACTATTTACACTCAAAGTCTTCGTAGCGATCGACCCAGTAAATAGCCAACCGCGTATAAAGCGAAATTTCTTCCTCCTAGCGATCTATGGTACCCCTTCAGAGTTCTCCCACCACTCATATTATCGCGGTTCATTTAACATTTGAAATTTTAATCAATAGTTGAAAAACACAAATAGTGTTTTGTTTTCGAATGTTTACTTTTCAATTGGCCATTCTGTCAAATAATATGACATATCGCGAATGGTTGGTGGGGGAAGCGCTAATTCTCCTACGTTGGATAAGTAAGAGGGCGCGGCGGAATTTAACGCGGATCGCTTCGAGGATTTTGACTGTATTAATAATTGAGTTAAAATTCTTTATAATTAAATTAAATTATAATTTTTATTAATAATTAAATTAATAATCAATTAAATAATATAAATAAAATTAACGTCCTTTTCTACATTTTACAGATGTACGTAGGAAACGGCTTTTATATGACACGTTCACAATGGAATGAAATACAGTATGATAAAAACAAGGCAACAAAGACACGTGACAGTGCATTTATTAGGAGATTCTTACTCTTCTTATGGACACCTCAGCAACTGGCTCAAAGATGTTTGGTCGTGGACAAGACCAGACCAGAAGAGGAAAGAAAAGTTTTAACGCCACAAAAATATAATGTGATGATGGGTACGTTTAAACATATATCTTTATACATGTAAATCAAGATAAAAATGTAAATTTGAAATACATTTAAAAATGTAAAAACGCCAAACATGGCGACAATATTACAAGCTGCTGATCTAAGGAGAGGTCAGACTTGCGCAGGCATGATTACAACAATAGTATTGAAATTTTGCACTTAACACCACTATCGCCACATTTTCTGTTTTTAAATGTATGGTTTTATACGTTACACTGTCAGTACTGTGTGAATTCAATTGTAATCTAATAGCTGTTGCTTTTCACAACACACAACACTATCGGTTGTAACCAAAAAAATTTTTTCTACATTTTTCGGTACAAAAAAAACTAATTTACTTACATATAAACACGTTTTGGATCATTTACAAAACACAGTTGAAACCAACAAAATCTTTCCTTCAATGTTTTGTTTGTGTTCATTGGTTTCCGTTTGCTGGGTTATATTTATTTTATAATTCATTGATTATTCATATTAATGTAACCAAATTGCGGGTACTTACAGTAATATCTCCAAAAAAATATCTCATACAATAATATCCCATCTGCAAAAATATCCAATACAAAAATATCCCATACAAAAATATTCATAAATTTTTATCACATTTTCGGTGGTACTCCATTTTGTTAGTTTACATTTTCGATGGTACTCTGTAACGGGGGGGGGAGGCAAACCCTCCCCCGCTGTGTGCTTTTAAAGCTAACGAAACTCACGTAACTGCACATTTCCCCATAACTTACAGGGTGCATTCCAAAAGTAATGCAATTATTTTTCTTTAAAGTAATGTATTGAACAGATTTGCAAAAACACTTAAAATTCTTCAAAGTACTGTTCTTGAGCCTCTACACATTTTTTCCAGCGACTTTGCCATGACCGGTACGCGCCTTGGAAGGCGTCTTCGGGGATCTCTCGCAAGGTCTTCATCACGGCTGACTGGATACGTTCTATGGACGAAAAACAGGTTCCTTTCAGGGCTGTCTTAATGCTAGGGAACAAAAAAAGTCTACTGGGGCGACGTCAGGACTATAGAGGGGGGGGGGGGTAGCGTTGGCACCTTGAGTTTGTATTCAGGTAGCGGAGATGTGTTTTCTCGTCCTGATGACCCTTTTTCGGAGTCTTTTCAGCACATTCACGTAGTAGGCAGCGTTAACTGTTTGTCTTTGAGGAACAAACTCCTAACAAAAGCCACATTGTTGTCGGTTTTGCTGGTTGACCGCTGCTCAGAGCGTTGTTCGTCGTGAACCACTTCCCGGTCCTCTTTAAAGGTCTTTAACCACCTTCAAGCTTCTGAGTAGAACAGAGCAGAGTTCCCGTAAGCTTTGCGAATCATTTTGTTAGTCTCCTCAAGAGATTTTTTTAGTTTAGCACAAAACTTTATCGTGTTTCCATTTTTTCGTGACACAATCGGCGCGCAGAAGTTTATAATAACTGACGTCCTGCCGCTTCCACAGCTTGAATAGCACTGAGACCGGTTTCGCGGTAAAAATTAGCGTCCCCCCCACCTACTCTAAGTGGTTCAATCCTACTCCGACCAATAGGATCGACGCATTATTTTCAATTACCAATTCAAGTGCATTACTTTCAGAACGCACCCTGTATGATGTACGTGAGTTTTGTTAGTTTTAAACCACATGCGGGGGGGGGCGGCTTGCCTCTTCCCCCGCCACGGAGTACCATCGAAAATGTAAACTAACAAAACGTAGTACCATTGAAAATGCTTAACTCACGTACGTGAGTTTTGTTACTTTTAAAAGCATATGGACTTGCCCCCCTTCCCCCCCCCGTCATGGAGCACCACAAAATTATCTCGATTACGGCTTCCCAGAGTCATCTATAATTGTCAAATTCATAATCAACATAAAAAATTCTTCAATAATAGGTACTGAACCCTATATGATCGGGATATTAATATACTCAAGATTCATAACTTTTAATACTTATTAATTAATATATAAACAGACATTATTTTAAATGTAGAAGTGTGAATAGATATTTTGGATGGATTTTTGATGTTGTTTTTGAATCTGGCAGTTATTGATGGCGCTCGTAAGTCGCCATATATCCAATAAGAAAAAATACATTCAACGTGTTCTGTGGATAAGTATTTTTCGTAAAATAGACATTTTTACCGAATTATTAAATTTCTTAATAAAAAATCCATTAAATGGCAGATGCACGAATATGCAAACTTTATGTATACACGTGTTTTCTTCACGTTTACATAAAGTTTATGTAAATTTTACATCATGCTGTCTATCAGGGCACACCCGGAATTCAATCTTTGGTACTTAACTTTGAAGTTTCCATTCAAAAATTTTTTTTTCGAATGCTTTTAAAACGCCCCTGTAAGCACGTACTTTCCCCACTTAAATAACATGGGAAATTTTTTTTTTGCTTTATCTTTTTTTTTCGCTCTTTTAAATGAGCAAATCTTTTCCGGAACCGACTCAAATATATCCTAATGGATGTGTCTAACACAGAAAAAAATTGCATCGAGTTATATAAATTACTTCTATAAATTTAAAGGGGATATATTCAACCCCATTTAAAATAACCACGTGGAATTTTCACGTGGAAATTCCACGTGGAAATTCCATGTGGAAATTCCATGTGGAAATTCCACGTGGAAATTCCATGTGGAAATTCCACATAGGATTGACATGTCAAATTGCTAAAAGTTTCTCTCATTGGCTGGTTCCCTGCTCCACATTCACCCGCCGTCGGAGGAGAACCGTCGCGCGTCGGAGGGGAAGCGTCATGCGTCGGATATCCT
>JABFQL010000069.1:0-10393 GCA_022816945.1 Triteleia sp. ZL-2020
TTATGTGACTTCACTATGATTAAAAGCAACGTTAAAGATAAACATTTATGTCAGTACTTAAGTTTTATAACTGATGAGACATAATAATTAATATTGCTTTCTAATATCTACGTAGAGCAGGGGCAGAACATTGGACTTCTAACTTGAAGGTCGCGGTGTCTATTCCCAATTCAGGAAAAAAGTTTTTTGATGAAATATTCAAATTTTTCACTTCACTGTGACTATTATGTGACTTCACTGTGACCATTATGTGACTTCTTTGTGACTGTTATATGACTTCCCTGTGACTGTTATGTGACTTCACTGTGATTGTTATGTGACTTCACTGTGACTGTTATGTGACTTCACCGTGACTGTTATGTGACTTCACCGTAACTGTTATGTGACTTCACCGTGACTGTTATGTGACTTCACCGTGACTGTTATGTGACTTCACCGTCACTGTTTGGTGACACCGTTGTGATGTAACATTTAAAAGTTACAATTCAGTTACACTGAGGGTAATAGTGATCGATATGTGACGCACACGAGAGTTGCAAATGTCACTCGTTAGTCACGCGAGAAGAAATCTTATGAATCATCGTTGCCCAGGCGACCAAGAGTTTGAGGTTATAAATGACAGATTTTTAAAAATCTTGTGTTAAGAAATTAATCTTCACACAATAAGTTTTCTCGCTTGACTTAAAGATTTTTACCGTGATTCAAATGAGTTTTTCTAAGCGTTATAACCTCATTTACTTGGTCACTTTATTTTAATTTTAATTTAACGTCGAATATGGCCTAATTTGATGAGAATCAGTTCTGAACGTGTCTCGCTTGCATTACACTTGTCGGTTGCGTTCAGTTGTTATCTTATAATATTCATTTAAATCTCGCTTTTGCAGCGCCCTCTCTCGATCGTTGCGATCATCTGGAGGTTTTTTGTATTTAATAAATTTTGTTAATATAAATTGAAGATTTTAATCAGTTTTACTAAACTCTCAGTATTCTTTAGCGATTTGCTTTCAGCCAGATCAAGTGGCCTTGAATTGTCATCATAGAGTATTTGAAACTGATTTCGCTTGATAAAAAAATTTTCTCTAAGTTTCAATTTGTTTACATTCAATAATTGTTCTTTAAAATTAATTTTAAAACAGGACTCGAGGTTATAACGTTTATACTAAATATCTTTTTGAAAATTCACCTGGTGCGTGGCGCGAGCTGCTCTTGGATAAAGGAAAGTGCTCGTTCTCCTACAGATGGTCTGATCTGTGAGAAGAAACGATAATTGTTACCTTTATGTCGAGTTGTTACATGTACTTCACGTCGCGTTGCGGTCTCGTATCTTTCCCTGTAGTTTATTCACTCGCGTTTTGATAGCGTCTCTGAACGTGCTCGTAGCGTTGTCGTCATGCAGGGTGTCTTCTTTTTTGACAGCAAGGTACCTTTGACGGCGCCTGGCCCGGCGTATATTCTACGCCAGTTGACGTTTCTGCTGGCGACTCCGCTAACGTGCGATGACGTCGTGATAACCCGTGACACTTGTTTAGATTGTAGGTACCTTTGACGGCGCCTAGGTTCTTGGCCTCGTTTCTGAGGTCCACGTGAAGTGTCACGAATCGCCGTCGACGATGCTCAGGAGTCCCGTACGTGTGCTCGAGATTTCGCGTCACGTTATTTGGTGCGTGTGGTAGAGACGTACGTAGAACAGTGCGAAAACAACTATAGGTGAGCGACAGGGATCTCAAGCTGGAGGTCAGGTACCTTTGACGGCGCCTGATCTTGTAGTAGCTTTTCAGCACTTCAGCGTCAAGTCCCGACGCTCGTCGCTATAAGTGATTGACACCACGGTATAAAGCGCGAACACGTTTTTACTGGGAAGTGTTGGGTTATGGGGACTTACCCAGCTCCAGTCGGCTACACCTTTGACGGCGAATCCCGGAAAGTGGGGTTAGATATTGATGGGATGTCCAAGTTCCTGGCGGCCTACGCCTTTGACGGCGAATCCCGAAACTCTGGCTTGAGGAGAGGATGAGAAGACTGGTGAACTTGTACTGAAGGTAAGTTGTTTTCGACACGAAATTTTATTCTTTATATACGGTTCGTTTGTTTTTTATTTTCTTCCAGACGGTTCTTTCTCTAGGTTAATTGATTATTTTCGTTAAATTTTATATTTATTTTGGTTATTTCTTTTGTTTTCGGGCATTGAACCATGTTTGGAGGTTAATTTTGTTTTGACTACTAGCTTTAAATCGAATGTTTTTCTGTTTCCGAAATTAAATTAAATTTTCGTTTGATTTAATTTGATTTTATTATTTTTCTTTTAATTTATTTTTATTATTTTTCTTTTAATTTATTTTATTATTTTTCTTTTAATTTATTTTATTATTTTTCTTTTAATTTATTTTATTATTTTTCTTTTAATTTATTTTAAGTTGTAGATTGCGCATTAGATTTCAGGTAATTGATTGATTGGTTTTATCACATTTTATTTTATTTGTTTTACTTGATTTTGACTTGTTTTGCTAATTTTTATTGTATTTGACTTTCCTCAAATTTCTGTTTGTTTAATTCGTTTATTTTTGTTCTATTTCAGATTTATTTTATTTGGTCTGATTTATTTTATTTTGTTTCGGTTTTCTTATCTTGGTTTAATTTATTCGGTTTTATGTTTGATTAAATTCTTACATGTATTTTGTTTATATTTTGTTTTTGTTTTGGTTTGATCTAATTTTCATTTTATTTTATTAGCTGTATTGTATTTTGCTTATTTTCATTTAATTTAATTTTATTTTTCAGGTTGTTTTTTACATTACCGGTGATTTTGTTTCGTTCGTTGCTCTTTTTGTTATCTCTATTTTATTAGTTTCTGGTTTTTAAGTTACGTTTGCTTCGGTTTAAATTAGTCTCATTTTTTCAAATTTGTATGATTTAAATTGCTAGTTTTATTGGCTTCATTTTTATTTTACTGCGTTGTTTATTTTTTATTTAAATGTTGTTTTTGATTTATGTTATTTTTTAAATTGTTGATCTTTAATTTTTCTCTTTTTTTTTCAGAGGAAAGGTATGGTTGACATTGTTTCATTTATCAATTTTCAATTTTTCTCATATTCATATTATTCAATTTTAATTTACTTTAATTTTGATTTTATATTCGCTGAATTAGAGTTTTATTTTGGCTCGTGTTATTGAACTCGTTCGATTTTAATTTTAGATTTAATTTTGATCTATTTAATTTCGAATTTTGATGCGATGTTTACTTGATTAAATTAAATTTTGCCTTTATTTTGAAACTTTTATTTTCTCGATTTTATTTGATTTTAATTTAAGATATAATTCTAATTTTCGATTTTAATTTATTTATGATTAAATATGTTTTTCCGTTTTCTTTTTCAGGTTCTGGTTTGATTTTCAGGTTTCAACAAAGGAAGAAGCCTTGATTTTCAATCGACGCCTTTTTCTTGCGATTTTTTATTAAATAATTTTTTGGTTTATTTTTGAACATTTGTTTGTTTGAACATTTCAAAAAAAATTGTTTTGTTTTATTGTTAGTTGGAGGTTTTTCTCCTGCGCGTGTTCGCTGTATGAAAAATAAAAGTGAACCTTTTTTCACAACTTTCATAAATCGACGTACAGTAAAATTAAATTTATTCGCAGATTAACCTGTTCTTCGCCGAAATTAATGTTTCGTAATTGTATAAGCTGTATATGAAAAACTAATTGTTATCACTAAACCTATTTACAAAAAAAATAAATCCTCGATTCATTTATGTGCTGTATACGTCATATACCTCATGATACAATATAATGTAATTAATATAATGTGATTAAAATAAAATAATATAATGTAATATAATATAATATGATATGGTATGGTATAATGTCATATAATTTAATATGATACCATACAATATAATACAACTCAATATAATACAAAATCATACAAAAAAATAAATCCTTGTCTAATTTATTTGTTGTATACGTTATAACTGCCCCCCTCTGAAATGAGTAGGCCTTTTAGAGACTTTCGGGCTGCTCATTTCATTCGGATACGTTGGCTTTTAATTCTTCCAGAATCCTTGCGCGGATTTGGGGGATGTTTTCCTGAGTGAAGTCCAGGGGCTTGCTTTCCGCTATTCTCCTCGCGAACTCGCAGACAAACACGCCACAGTCGAACCCGTTCATTTGTTTTGGCGTGTTTTCTGGTCTCACAATAGTCCAGTTTTCTTCTGGAATGGAGATTCCTCTTTTGGTGAGGGCTTCCTGTCGCAGGTAGTCCCTAACCCTTTCCATCCTTTTCCCGCAGCCTGTTCCCATGCTGTCGAGAAGGGTCAACTTTTGGTCTTGGGTGGTGATGACTATCAACGACCAATGTTTGTTGGCGTTAACGGGGATGAACCATACGCGTTTAGCGAAGATGTTGGTATCCTTTGTCCATCTTTTTATCCCCTCATATCCGTTTTTCTCGAGGCATTGGAGGAAAAAGGATGGGTGGTAGCCTACCGTTGGTTCATTTTCCTGGACCAGGTGCAGATAGGCGTTGACCACTTGGTCGTTCAGCCAATTTGTGCCTTTTAATCTGGCCAGGTCTTGGGGTGTCAACTGGTATTTGATTTTTCTGGGGGATTTTGGGTTTGGCTGTGCCAGTGCTCTATTGAGGGCATTGCTCGATTTTTCGATTCTTTTCTTCAGCCCTTCCTCCTCTTTTTTGAGCTCCTCGATTTGCTCCTCGTCGTCACTGTCCGTCAGGCCCAGTGATCGACATCTTTCAATGTTGTCCAGTTTTATCTTTTTGACAATTTTATCTTTTTCTAGTTCAGCTATTCTTTTTTGGAGCAGCCGATTGGCTTCCACTTCGATTTCCTCTTCCGTTAGCTTTTTGCCGTGGTGTGTGGCCGATTTTCTGACTATCCTTCTAAAGTGACATAGGTCCTTCTTTCCCATGTCTAAAATGAGTGAAAGGTTTAGGGTATTAGGTTATGAGTTAGTATAGACAAACACTAACCCATTGAGACAAATACATTTTTTAGGACTGACAAAAGAAATTCAACTAAATTTTAATTTGCTTGTTAGTTTATTGTTTTACATATATAGATATATATATATTTTTTTTTTTTATTTTTTTTTTTTTTATTATTTTTTTTTATTTTTTATTTTTTTTGTTACATTTTTAATAAGGAAATGGGTTAAATTTTTCGCATTTCTTGCAGTAGAGGTTGTGTCTTTCGCTTTCTGCTGCATAATTAAAAATTTCCCTCATCTTCTCAGGGTTTCCTCTTTCAATCTTTTCTATCATTATTTTTACGTATCTCCTCAGAGCTTCATATTCCTTCTCCATTTCGACTTAGATTTATGGGTTAATGAATGGTATTTGTTATACGTTTCTCTTTTACTCTTATTTTGGAGCGTTCTTTCACTCGTTTTCTAATTTCTTCCTCTGTTAGTGTGTCTGTTTTATTTTGACTTTCTATTTGCACTGATGCCTTTTTCGTTTGGGCGCGCAGTTCTTTTCTCTTAATCAGTCTCCTTGCATATGACGGGCTTCTTCTTTTCATGATTTCTGTAAAAGGGTCAAAATGCCCGTGGTATATATTTCTTCATATTGATTATGTTATATATTCCCCGTTCTTTGCCTTGGTCGAGGTATTTGAGCAAATAAGTTGACGGACTTATTTTCTTTTCGATTTTATATGGGCCTTCGTATATGGAGAAAAACTTGCCCAGCTTTTTCTCTGTTTTATTTGAAAAATTGCATGCTTTTACCAGAACTATTTCCCCCTCCTCAAATTCGCTTATTTTGTGTGTCTTGTTGAAAAATTTGGCTCTCTCAGCAGCTTTAAGCGTCATTCTTCTTCTAGCCATTTCTATGTATGTTTGTATACTTTCCTGGTTGCCGCGTAGACTTGGTAACCACTTCGCCCAAGGACGTGTAGGTTCTCTGCCCAAGTGTAACTCGGAAGGGCAGAATTTTGTGCTGTCATGGTACACTTCGTTGATGCAGTCATGGATCACTTCTATCCAGTTTATCCAGCTGGTATGTTTTTCTTTTACGAAAGTTCTGAAAAAGCGGCCTAGTTCTCTGTTTACTCGTTCCACGGGGTTGGCTTGAGGATGTCTTATAGATGTGAAAGAGAGTTTGATCTGATTTGCTCTAGTGAATTCTGTCCACACCCTCGATGTGAACTGGGTTCCTTGGTCGCATAATATTCTTTTTGGTTTTCCCAAATTTGGAAAATGACTTTTTGTTAGACAGTTTATTGTTGCTTTGGTGGTTGCTCGTCGTAGTGGGTATAGTTGTACGTATTTGGAGAAGACATCTATTGTTACCAGGAGATATCTCATCCCGAATTTGGTGGTTGGCAGAGGGCCATAATAGTCTATTGAAAGCAATTCACGTGGCTCAGAAGGTAATATATTTTGCTGAGCGGAGTAATAGGTTTGGTTAGCGACCTTGTTCCTCTGACAGGAATCGCAACTCGCTATTCTTTGTCTCACTTTTTTAGCCATCTTTGGGTAGTGGAATTGTTCTCTTAGTATATTTAGGCACTTTTCTGATCCTACATGTCCGTATGATTCGTGACATTCGTCTACTATAGGTATGAATAACTTTGTTGGTAGGATGACCTTCCATTTTCCGTTACACTCCTCATGCCATATTTCGTCAATCATTTTCATGGAGGAGCTTCTCTCATGCTGGTTAATGCCTTCTTCGGCTTGCAGTTGCTTGATATTCTTTAACAGTTGGATGGTATTCCTTGATAATGGTTTAGCTAATTTATTGATAACAATTCGGTTTTCATGGTCTATTTCTTGAGCATTCTGTCCTTCTTTTATTCTGCTTAAAGCATCAGCAACTGTGTTCTTCTTTCCTTCCTTATGGACAATCTTAATATGGTAATCCTGAATGGCCAGGATCCACCATGTTAACCGGGAATTTGGTAGTTTACAAGTCTTAAGGAAAGTAAGTGCCTTGTGATCAGTGTGTAAGATGATTTCCGCTCCCAAGAGGAACGTCCTGAATTTCCTTAGTGCCCACACTATTGCTAAGAGTTCTTTTTCAGTTGTTGTATAGTTTAGTTCAGGTCCCTTAAGAGTTCGGCTTGCAAAGGATAGTATTTTCTTTTCATCATCAAACATTTGATACAGTACTGCTCCTAAAGCATACTTGCTGGCATCAGTGTCCAGGTAGAAGGGAGTTCCAGTCTGTGGAAAATGGAGCATTATTTCTTCGGTGAACAGTTCCTTGATTTCTTTAAATATTTTTTCATGATTCTCGTCCCATTTCCACTTGGTTCCCTTTCGCACCAATTCTAACATGGGTGCTATTTTGTTTGCATAATTTTTTGCAAACTTTGCATAAAAATTTAGAAGTCCTAGGAATGCTTGCAGTTGCTTGATGTTCCTGGGTCGTGGAAATTCCTTTATAGATTGGACTTTGTCTGGATCTGGTTTTAAACCTTCGATGGTTAAAATATGCCCTAGAAATTTCAGTTCTCTTTTGAAAAATTCACATTTTTCCAAACGTAGGGTTAAATTGTGTTTTCTGAAATTTTCAAAAACTATTCCCAGATGTTTAAGATGATCCTCGAGGCTTCGGGAGATTATGAGTAGGTCATCTACAAATTGAAGGATGAAATCTTTGTCTCCTTCTAAAACGATGTCTAAGGCTCTTACTAGCGCTGCTGTGCTTGTTTTCAATCCAAAAGGGACAACCTTGAACTCGTAACACTTTCCTTGACAGAGAAAGGCAGTGTATTTGTAACAACTGAGTTCCAGTGGGATCTGCCAAAAACTACTTATCATATCGAGGCTGGTCATGTACTTTATATTTTGGAACTTTTGAAATATGGATTCCATATTCTCCATCCTTTCGTGGTCTGCTTTCAGTATACTATTTAGATGTCTGGCATCCAAACATATTCTCACTTCGCCGCTCTTCTTCACAGTGGTGACTAAAGGGTTAATATAAGGACTTTTTGATTTTTGTATGATTCCTTGTTCTAACATTTTCACTAGTTCGTTTTCTACTGTTTGTCGATAATGCATAGGTATAGGATAGCTTCTGGGAGTAAATTTGGGTTCGCTTTTTATATCTAGGTAATGCTGGTAACACGATAACCTTCCTGGTGTGTTTCTGAAAATATCTTTGAATTTATATATTAATTTTCCCAATTTCAATTTTTCATCTTCTTCTTTAACTTCTCTCAATTTTTCCTCAATTTCTTCTTTCTTTATTTCCTCCATTTTCTCGCATTTATTTATCGTTAAATTTTCATTTTTTAATTTGTTATCCATTTCTAAGGTTATCGTCTTGTTGTTTTGTTTTAAGGATATTTGGTTATCTCCCAAATCTATTTTCCCTTTTAATATCTTCAGTAGGTCAGCTCCTATAATGCAAGCACAGCTCAAGTTTGGAACTATGATGAAGCAGTGATCCACCTTTAGGTCCTTCAAAGTGACTTGCGCATAAATTTGTTTTTTAATTCTCGTAGGTCTTCCTCCCGTGGCCCCTGTTATTGAGACACCACTGATAGGTAATGTTGGACATTTTTCCAATGTTTTTACGTTTGCTTGGTATACGTCTTGAGATATACAAGTGATCTCGCTTCCTGTGTCAATTAAGGCTAGGACATCTATTCCTTGGACCTCAATTCTCAGGTATGGGCATCCCGTTTCTTCCTTTTCTTTTTCTAAATTATTTTCCTTGATGTGCTCTATGGTTCTCAGTTCGTAGCCTGCGTTACTGGTCCGAGATTGATTCAAGCCTTCCGTGACCGGTGACGCAGGCCTGATTAGTTTTCCGACTCTTCTGGACTCTCTTTTTCGGTATTTGTCGTGTTCATTCTGAATTCACGGTTTCCCTGTCGCTCGTTTCTCATTTGATTTGGATATCTGTTGGTGTGAAGTTCTCCTGGATTGTTTGTCCTATTTTGAGGATATGGTGGATAATTATTCCTAGGTAGACTACGGTAGCCGTTGTCCTGCGGATTGGGTCGAGAACTAGGTGTGTTGTTTGTGTTTTGCGCCCTTTGGTTGTAATCTGGACGCGGAGGCGTATTGGGGTTGAGAGGACCTGCATAGTCAAACTGTTGTAATATTGCCAGAAAATCTTCTAGATGCGATGTTCCTCGTACTAGCATTGCAGTTTGTATTTCTTGTGAAAAGTGCCTGGAGAGGAAGCGTATTATTTCCCTGTCGGAGTAAGGCGGTTCTATTTCTCTGGCGTTGTTAAATTGCCGGATAGCGTATTCCACTCGGCTTAGTTTTCCTCGGGGAAGATATGCTCCAAACTCGAGGTTTCTCCTTACTCTATATTGCACGTCATCATTCCAGTACCTATTCAGGAATCTCACCTTGAATGTTTGGAAGTTGTCGGTTCCCGAAGCAATCAACCTCCACCACTCATTAGCGCTACCTTTCAGGCAATTATTCAAGATACATGGCAGCTGTTGTTGTGGTAGCTTGGTTGCTAAGAGATATTGCTCCATTTCTCTTATGAATCTGATTCGATTTTGATAACCTTCAAAACTGGGAGGTTCACATTTTCCAATTATTGGGTTTGTTGCATAGTAGCTATCTTGGTTTGTGTTATGATGTACCTGTTCACTGCTGTTTGGGCGGTCCTCCGTTATATGGTTTAGTGCTCTTCCTGTTTTTTCTAATTGTTTTTCTATTCTATCCAGCCTTTCGGACGTGGTTTCCGTTATGTTTCTTATTCCCTCCATTAGCTCTAGCTTAGTGTCCATAATCTTGCTTTGGAATCGTGCTTCTACTAAAGATAAATTCTCCTCGATTTCTTTGAAGCGATCCTCGACTGCCTCTTTGTTGCTTGTTGTTTCTTTCAAAAATTGTTCTATTGCTGCTAACCTTTCTGCGACAGCATTTGAGTGCTCTAAATAATCGCTGACACTTTGTTTCTTGGTACCTTCATTCTTTGTTGATATTCTGCTTCTGACACTGGTAGTTCTACTTCCTTTTGATAAAACTGAATTCTTGTCGTCATCCAATTCTACGGGCTTTAAGCCCTGTAAGGCTTGCTGAACGGCATCAGGAGTTATAGAGAGTCGGGGGTACGTTTTTTCTTCAACTTTTTCTTTTTCGTCCATTTCCGATTTCTTTTGTCTGGGCATGATTTTTCAAAAGTAAAGGCACACTCCCACACCGTGCTTTTATCGCACTACGGAGGTTTATATTCGTTTAATAAACAAATTATCCAGTCGAAATAATATTGTTTGTTTCGCATTAATTTTTTTTTTTTTTTTTTTTTTTTTTTGATTTTTTTTTTTAATTTTATACTCAAAATTTTTTTTTTTATTTTTTTATTTTTTTTTTTAATACATAAAAGTACCATTTATGTTCCAAAATGTAATATAAACCTAATTTTTTATTTAATTCCCTTTTCGGGTCCCTTTTT
>JABFQL010000070.1:0-10367 GCA_022816945.1 Triteleia sp. ZL-2020
CCTCAAACATAGAGGAACAATTTTCTCGCTGACAGTTTTCTGTACGATAAACTTCGTAACACACTTTTTTTCGGCGAAGAACAGAAAACACGTTAAGACGCATGCTCTGATTTGTAATTAATTATTATTTAATGTTTATAATTTGAATTAATTTAATTCAGAATACCGGTTTTGTCATAGATCAATGCATATTCCTTGAAATTTTCAAACAGTTTCATTTAAAATTATCTGAGAAATAACGAGTTAAGTTTCAAAAAACATTGATTTTTCATTGAAAAATAAATTGAGTTTTTATTTTTTATCTTCGAAAATAATATATGTACAAAAGAAATTTATTTACAAAAAATGTTTAACTATAGAAGGTTTATATTAACATATTTTTTATTTTTCATTTTAATCAACTTTTACATTTGTTGAAATTCCCACGATCTGGAACATAGTGTTACGACACTGGAAAATATGACGTATTTTCCTCCGTCGTTTCTTCCTTTCCTTTCAAAAAAAGGGATACACTCTATGAAAGGAAAACCTTGTAATAATAAAACCATAAAATGTAACACAACGATCAAACTTGAATGTTAAACGATCAAACGGAAATATTAAAAAACTTAATAAACCTGAGAGTTTGGGAAAGCATTAAAATATTCATGTAAAACTATTTCTCTTTCAGCAATTATGAATAATGGAAAAAGAAATCAGTTTTGTGCCTTAAAATTATTTCCAAATAAAACCTAACGTTCTCTTCAGTAAAAATGGTTAACTGTATATATGAAGGCAAAGCTTTTAATAAATTACAAAAGTATAATAATTTCATCATGAACAAGAAACAAATCAAATGGATTAACATATTTATCTTAAAACGAATTATTGAAATCCAAAAGTCGTCAGAGGAATTTAACTCTTTATAAACGCAATACAAAGAGAAATATTTTATTTTAACATTTTTGTAAAGTGTGTCAAATTTAACACACTTATCCTTTTAACATAGTTTAAGCGTCCTATTTTAAAACGTTTCAAAATTATATTTTTTTGCTGTGCGTCTCCAAATGTCAACAACAAAATCTTTTGAGAAATAAATTGTAAAAGAAACATGACGGACCAGGGGCAATAAAATATATCATAAACATTCAACTTTCCCTAAGGGAAATTCGACTGACTCAAACTTTCCCTTGACAACTTCAGTTGGGAAAGGGAAAAAGGCCACTGGTCCAGCCACCTCCCACCATTGTAAAATCTTAGTATATAAGTAACAAAATTGCGCCGTCCAGTTCGGGTTTTTTCTGTTTTGTTCTATCCGAATCTGTCAACCGAGTTAGATTCCAGTCAGTCATTAGTTTTCCACTCGTGAAATTGTCATTTCCATTCGTGAATCCGTCACTTGTGAAAACTTCTTCTACGGTCAACTGATCCCAGTCAATCAGTCAGTCTATCAGCCAATAGATAAATAGTTTGTCAAAATCAGTGTCCAATCTCTTGGCGTGTCGTCCCGAGTCCAACTCCTGCAATCTCTTGGTGCGTCTTCTCGAGGCCAACTCCCGCAATCTGCTAGTGCGTCGCCCCTGGTTTGCTACAATCCATAGGATCGTCACTCCGAGATAAACCACTGCAATCTGTTGGTGCTCCTTTCAGGAATTACAAGTAATTATAAGCCATTATTCAACCTTTGTTATTCGTAAATTGAAACCAGGAGCTTCGTTTGTAACTGGTCAGGGTGAAACTGGACTGTTAATCAGCCATTTCAAACCTCTGCTGGTGCAAGCTCACTCCTGCTGAGAACAGATCTCAGACAGTTTTCAAACTTGCTATTCCTTTGGTCAAATTTACGTCGATCTAACTGAGTAGCACTGGGCTGTACTTCAACCCGTTCTGCCAGTTGTGTTGACAACTGACTAATTATTAGCATTTTTTGGAAGAGATCGGAGTCTGTCCTCAAGAAGACCAATGTTTTAATGTCGTCAGGGTGGAACTGGATCGCTAGTCGACCGTTTTACCTCTGCAAAGGCTGAAGCTTGGTCTTGGGAAAGAAATCCCTTGTTGATATAAAATAACAAAGGCTAAGAACAGAAAATTTAAAATTATTCCTCAAGTAATTCAGTCCTTCCCTTCTAGTGTCCGAATTTGAATCGCTTACACCATTTGAAAGTAGAATCCTTGAACTGATCGAAAATTCGGGATCGGATCAATACAGAGAGAGATTTCGGAATGTCCTTGTATGCGAAGATCCCAAGGTCAAGACTAAATGCTTGAAAGGCCTTCGGGATAAATTGATAAAAATCAATAAAATTAAAATCAGTAATACTACGAATATATTAGACCAATCAACCAGTAATACTGTCTCCGATTCGCATAATACAAATATTCTTGACCAGCACACCACGGTCAATAACTACCACCAATCAGGGGACGAATTACCGAACCCACTTAATTTAAGTAAAGCTCGTCTTCGCGAAATTTATGGGAAATTTTGGGATCCCGATATATTTTGTTACATCGCCCACACTCTAGATAATTCGGTAACTCTAGCAACAATAAAAAATAAAGGGAAAAAACTTAGGAATAGAGCAGATAAAGAAGAGATTATAAATATTGATTAGTTATGTACCATAATAAAATTGTCCTGTTAGAATTAAGATAGATAGATTAGAGGTAGTTCATCGTGTAATAAAAATTATAATAAAAATATTTCATCATATTTTAATCTTAGTAATTTATTTCCCTTTCCTTACGTTCTCAGGACGTAACAAGGGTTAGAATTTTGGCGCAGCCGGTAGGATAAGTTCTTTTTCGCAAATGTCCGTTGATAATTGTCCTAAATTTTCTATTCTTTATCTTGAAGAAATCCCAATAAGATCTTTTTCGTTGAATCCCTGTGTCTCTTAAAATTTCGTTTTTCGATGAATTCTTATTTTTTCCAGAATCATTATTAATTTAAAGTACTTCGATTGTCAAAACACCGATTGGATTAGTTTCATTTCGCTGTTCCACGAATCCCAGAATTTCAATAAGATTAAATACAATTTCGCACAGTACCAACCTTTCGATACTTCTTTATTTCACTATGTCCTAGAATCCAGTAAAGTGAGTTTGTTTTAACTCTATTTCCAGTTAAATTCTCTTTTTAATAGAATAATGATTACATTAATATCTATCAACTTTCGAGTCATGAGGACACTAATTGTATTTTGTATTATATTTTTCATTTCTCAGCAAATCCCAGAGTCGTAGAATCATAAGTACTTTTTCGTTCTCCAATGAATTCCTGTTTCAGAATTCCTTTTAATGCTGTCAAGGAATAAATTTATTAGAACTCATTTTTGCATACAATATCTATACCTTTTCCCGAAAAATTCATTAATATAATTTGAATGTTAATTCCTTTATCAATTTGTAGACATTACTTAATTTTTCACAATATAATCCTATTTTTGTGCTTTTCAATATTTTTTGTGATAAACTAAACAAATTCAAATAGTAAACTAAAATTGAAATAATAAATTTTTAAACTAACCTCAATAAGAGAAATTGAATAAATAAATGAGTTAAAATTAAAAACAAATTAAAGTGGAATCACAATTTGAAACTGAAATCAAATGACATTTGAGAACTCTGACAAAGGAAGTTAATTGAAATGTTAAAAATAAAAAATAATGATTTACAACTAACAATTTAAATTAAAATAAAATGATCCATTGCAAGTCCAAAGAAAAATTACCCAATTAGTTGACTTATAAATTTTAAAACAAAATAACTTTCGATTAAAAGATAATAGAAGATAAACACTTTTCAGGTAAAATCTCGATTTCCAGAATGTCAATGAGTTTTTTTTTATTATACTTTTAGAAATAAAATTAAAATCCAGTTATTATCCTGATTAAAATAACTATTGTTAAAATGAATTATAATTTCATAAGATATATCCAGAATCTTCTAACAAAAAATCCTTTTTGTTAAATTTAAATCGTTTTGTCATTTAAATTATGAAATCTGCAATAATAGAAATATGATAAAGGAATTTTAAATTCCGAAATAAAGAATGAAATGAAATTAATAAAATTTAAAATGAAAACTAAAATGAAACATTTTAAGTTCAAAGAAAGATTTAAAAATTAAGAAAAAATAATAACAAATATATAAATCTTTAAAGAAAACTCTCTAAACTTTGAGAAACCTTATAGACTCAATTTTCCTTATTAAATTGATTATGAATATAGTCTATATGACTGTCCTTTATTGTTAGTAAAAGTGAAATTTCGAAACACATATACCTTTGCTTTGGATAATTATACTGCGACTTACCTATTAAATAATCCTTTAGCTAGAATGTGCAATTTATGTAACGAGTTAACAATAAATATTTTTGATCAATCTTACTCAAGAATTGTTAACCAACTGAGATATTTGTATTTGATGTTTTATTGATGTTCGATTTATTTAATTTAAATTAAATATCAGTTGGTAATATAGTAGTTTTAGTATTGAGATCATAAATACTTAAATTACTAAGATACAAATTAATGTTACACTTTAATGAAATTGAGTATTACATTAATATGAAATAACAACACAAAATTGATGAGTGGTAATATCAAAGCCTAAATTAAGTAAAATCAAATATAAATTAAAATTCGTTCAAAAAATCAAAATTCGTTCATTCTGAGCTCTGAAATACTACTCACCATAATTACGTCTTAAACAATAAATAAAATGTTTTTTTGTTTAAGCCTGGAAACACTAATAATATGAATTATAATTCTATAAAATAATTTTTGCAAAATAATAATTTGATCCGAATTTACAAAACTATCAAGGGTAAAGAATTATACGCTTCTTTGTTTTTATTTATTATATGAAAATTAATCAGTTTTACAGTGAACTTAATATACGTTTTTGAAATGAAGTAAAAGTGCATTTAAAAACAAAATGCTACTCTAGTAAATCTGCACTGAAAATTTATAAAACAAAATGTCAAATTGAATATTTAATAATTTATTATCAATTTGGAAAATAATTTTAATTTGATATTAAATTATATGCAATTAATAATGACATCTTCTTAATGCAAAAGAAAAAAAAACTATAAATACTAGCAAATAAAAATAATCTAAGTTTTATGATATAATTAAAATGAAATGTGACTGTTTCTATTAAAATAATATTTTCAAAATGTAATGAATTGATGAAAATAATTTTGATAAATATAAATTAATTTATAAAAATAACAAAATGGATAATTTAATTATATACAGAATCCCAGAAACTTCTACTTTCCCTTCATGAATTATAAGATATATAATTAAAACATGTAATTTAATTGAAAATTTTAGAACAAGATTTTATAATTAGAATTATCGAAATAATTTAAAAAAAGTTATATGACAAATATTTTATATGGTTTTATAAATGATATTAATTTTTAAATTTATAAAGTAATAAAAAATAAAAATTAAAAATTAAACAATAAAATGCCGAAAAGGTAAAATTTAATAACGAATATTATTTAATTAAAAGTATGAAAACCAAAACCAAAATAAAATTCTTTAATAACAATAAATAAATCATATAAAAGTTTACAAAATTAATTCCAGTATATTGAATAATAATTTTAACCAGAATCAACTCCATCACAATATGGAATAAATAAATTTAAAATTAATATTTTGATAGAAGATACTTGAAACCGAAGGTTCAAGAATTCAAATTAATCACTAATTGAGTAATAATAATAATGAATTTATAATGATACCTAAGAATCTAATAAATTAAAATGTGAATAACAAGAATGAATTAAATAATTCACATGGAAGATAAATTGATCACATATAAAACTTTAATTAATATAATAATAATCTTATGAAAATAAATAAACAACATTTGATTTTTCCAAAATATGTAAGGAAAAATCAAATTATACTAAGTTAAGTCTAACTAAAAATTGTAAACTTGATGTTATTAACAAAGATGAAAATATATATTAATGTAATAACATCAAGGACAACGTAGCTGTAATATCACGCATCCAGAGAATCAACTATAGCGGACCAGGATCTGTCTGCAGTAACATTCCAGTGGGCCATTTGAAGAGAAATTGTTACTCCCATCTCCTAAAGTAAAATCCAAATCCTATCCTTCGAAAAATTAAATCTAATCCTAATTTCATAATCTCACATCATAGAAGATAACACTTAAAACGACAATGATTCACACGAACCAAATGTCAAAGGAAATGAAGAATAAAATATTGATAATTAGTCCGGAAAGTCATCTCGGATAATACACAGCGAGAAATCAAGTTCCAGTTCCAGTACCAATGCCGAGTTCCAGAGTCGAGTTCCAGTACCAAGTTCCAAAGTCGAGTTCCAATGCCAAGTTCCAGTGAAAATTCCAAGGCTGCGCTACAGAGCCTTTAATCAAGTCCATCATAAGGATCGTACATATGGAATCCTCAACAAAGTCGTCCAAGACTTAAAGTTATGAAGTCACTTATGACTTCTGAGACCCTCAAAAGGTTTCGGGACCCTCAAAAGGCCCCATGTCCCTCAGAAGGACAAAAACAAGAAATCTGTATAATCCTAAATCCAAATCGAAAGGTTCAAGGTATGTCTCACACGAAGACTGTAAAACCCACCTAAACTTATTATATCTTGGAGAGAAGTTTCCAAATCTCCAGATATAATACGGGCTAGCAGGAAGAATGCTCGTAAACCTGACCAAATCCGAGTCCCGCTCCGAGGACCAAAAACCAATTCCGAGTCCCACTTCGAGGACCAAAAAAATAAAAAAAATAAATAAAATTCCGAGTCCCGCTCCGAGGACCAAAAAATAAAATTCCGAGTCCCGCTCCGAGGACCAAAAAATAAAATCCGAGTCCCGCTCCGAGGACCAAAAAATAAAATTCCGAGTCCCGCTCCGAGGACCAAAAAATAAAATTCCGAGTCCCACTCCGAGGATTAAAAGCAAAAGGATCCCACACGAGGATCAATTTCGAGTCTTAGCACGAGGACCAAATAAATTATTACATCATGATAAGAAGTATCGAAATTATCAGATGTAATACGGGCTAGCAGGGAAGATGCTCGTAAACCTGACCTAAGGAAATCCAAAAATAAATATCAAATCAAGAAGGAACCTCAAGATTATATCCAAGCTAATCTCTTATTCAATTTAATGAACTTGGCTCAAAATTACCAAAAAATAAATGAAGTAATTATAAAAAGTAAAATTCCAATCGCGAGTCCCAGCACGAGGACCAAAAACAAAACATTCAATATGAGGATATGAATCATAATATAAAATCTTAAAATCCAAAATGTGAGAATCCAAAATTACATCCTAAATCAATTTTTCCTAGAATATCTTAAATGTCCTAGAATATCTCATCTAAAGAAGAAAATCCTAAAGTACCAAAATATCCTGCTTAAAAACAATTTCTAACCACAACATGGACACATCAACTGACCCCGAACCTCATCGTCATTGGATAGTCTGCAAAACCACCAAGGACTTTCTACAACTGTACTACTACTACGAAAAACGATAAGTAACGAAGTATTACTGCGAAAACGAGAAATCCAAAAAACATTGTATTCACAGTTTCGGTTGAAAATGTTGAAGATTTATGGCGAAAAGTGAAACAAAATTAGATATATTAGTTTGCGACATAAATTTTTATAATTCAATACATTAATTGTATTTGCGAGATAAAATTTAGATACGTTGGTTGCGACATAAATCTCAATACATTAATAAATTTGCGAAAAATAAAATTTAGATATATTCGTTTGCGACATAATTTTTTTTTTCCATAATTATAAGCAAAAATAAAAATCCTAGCGATAAATGCCACTGACGACAAATTTTTCCTTTATAAATGATATTAATGCTACAAATTAAAATAAATAAAGTAGCATAAAATGAACAAATAAGAGATAAAAAGTAATAATGAATAAATAATACGAGTAACTTCTTGTTCTTTAGCAAATTTGCGAAAACTATGCAAGGAAATAAAATAAAGGAGAAATAGTAATAACTTATAAAAATTATTACATATTTCCTTGCTCAAAACAAATAGACAGAATACAATATCAAACCATTAAACTAACTTGAGTAATTTCATGACTGCAAAGTTAAAATTTAAGTAAGATCTTAGAACGATAGGAAAAGATCATCCCATTGTACATTCCTTTTTCCGCTACGATTCTTTCACCAAGCTGAAAGAAGGATTCCCCCGCACAAAGCATAAAACTTCCTACCTCTCGCTAATGAGGGTAGACTAAGGTCCGAACGAACTCGTAAATACCTGCCACTTAACACGCGTTTTGAGGCACAGTCATTTCAATGTCCGAAATATGACGACATAATGGCTGAAAGTATCATAATGGTAATATTACACCAATTAGTCGGATCATTACAGTTTTTGATAGAAACTCCGAGTTACCCTATACTACCTCTACCTTCGAATACACCAATCCGTCTTAAAAAGACCCTATTCAGAAAACTAAATGTTGATTTTTTATTCTAAAAATCAACAAAAAACAGGGGAGGTGTTACGACACTGGAAAATACGACATATTTTCCTCCGTCGTTTCTTCCTTTTGTTACAAAGAGACGTAACCTATGAAAGGAAAACTTTGTAGCAATAAAACCATAAAATGAAATATAAATATAAAAGTTAGAATATAAAAGTCAAGGCCTACGTTTAAACTTTCTTTAAATATATTTGACTTTTTGGGAAAAGTCAATTTCAACGCTGACCTTGCCTGTCTCTAATCACAAGGGCAATTCACCGTGACTAATGAAATTATTGCATCCGGTGATTCCTAAACAAAATTAAAACTTAATATTTCCCGTCATAAAACCAAGAGTTTTGGAAACTATTAAAAAGATTTACGTAATACTATTTCTCTTTCAGACATCATGAAGAATAAAAGACTAAGAAAAAATCAGTTTTATGACTTAAAAATGTCGTCAGAGGAATTTAAATCTATGTAATTCGAATGTCAACGACAAAAACCTTTTAAGTAATAAGTAAAATTGTAAAAGGGACGTGATGGACCAAGGGTAATAAAATATATCATAAGATTTTAGAAATTTTTCCTAATACAAAAAACTTTCTCCTCACAACTTCAGTTGGGAAAGGGAAAAACCATTGGTCCAGCCACCTCCTACCATTGTCAAAATTTAGTATATAAGAGACGGATTGCGCCGTCATTCACTCTCTCATCTCTCAGGTTTAGTCGCGTTCCGTCATGATGTTATAGTTTTTAGTCTTTGTTTGTCTACTTAGCCTCCGTGTCCGCGACCTCTTGGGTCCGGACTACGGACGTCGAAAATTCAGTCGTATCTTTGAGCGATTCCGTCAGACCTGTCAATCTGAGTGTCAATCCTATAATCAAGACAAGGTCTTTCGCGTTCTTCACTTGTTCGAGTTAACTTAAGTGTTGCAGTCTTTATAAAATCAGTGCGTTTCTCTCTTTATACAACAAGTTTACAATAAAGCAATTTTTATTTAAATCTCGCGAGTTTTTATTGCCAAATCTCCTGCCAGAACTTCAACCCGAGGAGGATAAATCGCCATCATCATTCCACAATTTTCTATCTTCGCTTGTTGCTGTTCACCTTCGAAGGTCGTCCAAAGTTTTGCACTGCTCTTCCCATACACTTTAAACGTCAAAAGTGAGTCTAATAATAACCACAATAATTATTCTCAATAAGTACATGCCTATCGAAGTCAATTGGGAGGTATTTGTTGCTTCTAGTTTTGGTTCCTCCGGATTCTTAGCAACTCTGGGTTACTCAAATTAGAAGTGACACTTAATATCCCTTTTGACTCAGATTAACTTTAGAACTTAGCTCGTCAGCTGAGAGTTACATAGGGTTCTTAGCAAATCTGGTAACTCACATTCAGATAAGACGTCTATATCCAAAAGTAGTGCGGGTTTATGAACTGAGCCTGTCAGTCAACGAGTCTCTCTTGATTCTTGCAAATTGAGGTTTCTCAACGAATAAGACAGCTCACTCAGAGAACCCCACTTCGATCAAATGGCAATGAAATTTTTATTAGAAGCTAATTGAGAAAATATTCCCTTCAGTGTCAGAAATCTTTAACCCTTTCAACCCAGTCCCTCTATTCCTGACCTTACGCTTATGTCCCTTCAGGACGTAACAAATTACTTTGTCGATATTTGTGCTTATGTCAGTAACATAACCTCTTTCATTTGAACTCGAGATTTACGTTTAATGTAACTTTATAAAAAAGTTGGGGTTACTTGGCGACAGATTTAAATTAAATTTTAATGTTTCACTTTATCGTCAAAATTAATACAACTGTTCCATTTTTCCCAGGGTAATTCTTTTCACTGCTACAGACT
>JABFQL010000071.1:0-10342 GCA_022816945.1 Triteleia sp. ZL-2020
TTTATGAGTGTAAACATTTTCATATTTAGAAAAAGTAAATGTCCGGCATTACAACCCGATCAAATTCTACTACACTGAGAGAAAATATCAGTAACGGTAATTTACAAAAAGAAAGTGTCTATCCGCATTCTAAAACGGGAAACGGGAGGCGGGAAACCGGAAACCGAAAAACCAAAACGGGAAACCAGAAACAAAAACGGGAAACCAGGAACAAAGACGGGAACCCAAAAAAGCTCTATTCCCATGTTTTGACACCGGGAAATTAAATTTTAAACCGGGATTCTTATCGTTTCGCGCGAAATTTGAATGTGAAATCATAATAAAATTGTGATTTTTGTAATTTTATTGAAATTTATGTTGTAAAAATTTTTGTATGGAATAATACGTTATTTTTTTAAATTTTGAAATAGGAAATATTTTTGTTATTTTAACGATGATTCCATTTTATATATTGCAGTCGTTAGAGAAAAATAACATGTTTTTTCTGATGATTTAAAATCACTGTAAATACGGAAAACAAAAATAAAATAATGTTAAGTTAAAATTTATGTTTGCTAATTTTTAGTTATACATAAAGTTATTTTTAACAACGGGTATAACATACGAATTTATTTAAACAAAATATCGAATAATTCAATATAAAAATTCAAGTAAAAAGTCATAAAAATAAGAATTTTATTATAATTTCAAATTAATTACCTTATTGGTAAATATACTGTTATTTAATAAAAAATACTAACTAGTAAAATTGGTAAGCAATCAATGCTTGATGTTTGAAGGTTGAAAAGTTAAAATTCTATTAAAATACTTGTTTTACACTGATAGAAATAATAAATGACGTATTACCAAACTATTTAGTAACCGGAGGATATAAGAACAAGATGGCGGAAAATTACCAAACTATTAGGTATTCTTTCTTGAACTATTTAATATCTTGCTGAAACATTCGAGAAAGAGTACCTAATAGTTTGGCAATGTTCTGCCATCTTACTAGTATATCCTACGATTACGAAATAGTTTGGAAATATGTCATGTATTATTTCTATCAGTGTATTTATTAAACAATTTTTAAATGTAGTAATCCTAATAGAACACTACAGTTGAAACAACGTTGAATCAACGTTGACGGATATCGTTGAAACAACGTTGAATCAACATTGATTCAACCTTGAATCAACCCTGTGTCAACTTTGATTCAACCCTGAATCAACCCTGTGTCAACGTTGATTCAACGTTGAATCGTCAACGTTGATTCAACCCTGAATCAACCCTCTATCAACAATATATCACCTGACATTCAACGGTTTATTCAACAGTGAATCAACGTTTCCGCAACGTTGATTTAACGTTGTTTCAACGGCATCGTCAACATTGCTTCAATGTTGTTTCAACTGTAGTGTTCTATTAGGGAATCAATATAACTTTTTATTTTGAAAATGTAATTTTTTTACAGCAAATTCTTTTGGCAGTGATTATTTGCACCGTCCATGTAGGTGCATACGTTCACACAGGCAGTACACGGACATACGTGAGACTGACATTCCCCGTGTAGTTCCCGTGTGGTTCCCGTGTGTTCCTTGTGTAATTTACATGTGACATTCAAACGTTAATAATTACATCAATTTGTCCCGTGTAACTTCTGTGTGGTCAACTGACGTCCGGTTACCAGCGTAATTTCCGAGTGACATTCAAATGTTAATAAATTTCAACGAAAACTGAAAGAATTTGTAAATTAGAGAGAAGCGAACGTAGTATACTACGCGTAACGGTCATTCGTTAGTGGTATATTTGAAACATGCTAACGTAATTATGAATTTGAAGTCACATGGAAGTCAAACTGGACAAATTATCGTAATATAATTATTAACGTTTGAATGTCACACGAAAATTACCCGGAGAAGACACGGAAACTACACGGGGAATGTCAATCTCATGTATGTCCGTGTACTCCCTGTGTGGACGTGTACACGTACACAGACGGTGCAAATAGTTACTGCCAATTTTTTTTGTTGAATTATTATTAAAAAATGAATATTTATAAGTTATATTTCAATTATTTTTTTAAGTTATATTTAAGTTATATTTTTCTTTAAATATTATATATAATAAATGATATATAAAAATATATAATTTTTAATTAACATCAGTATCTAAAAAAATATATGTATGAAAGATTTAGAATAATTAAATACAATTGGTTAAATAATCCTTTGCTAATCATATCCTTAGCGAATAGTTGTTGGAAAGGTAATTAAGCGTATTAAACATTCTAAAACTGATCAGTTTTTAATAAAAATATTATTAAAATTGGTAATCAACCAATGCTTGATGTTGGAAAATTGAAAAGTCAAAGTTCTATAAAAATATTCTTTTTATTTATTAAACAAATTAAAATGTTTTAATAAAAATATTTTTTTATTTTCAAAATGTAACTTTTTTGTGAACGGGACGGTTGGGAACGTGTGGCACGGGTGAACGGGAAGGATACACTGAAAAAAGTCGGGGTATTGATTACTACACTTAAAAATTGTTTAATAAATAAAACAAGTATTTTAATAGAATTTTTTACTTTTTAACCTTCAAACATCAAGCATTGATGGCTTCCCAATTTTACTAGTTAATATTTTTATTAAATAACAGTATATTTATCAATAAGATAATAATTATGTTTGAATTCGCACATACGATATTATCGTATTCATTAATTTGAAATTATAATAAAATTCTTATTTTTATGACTGTTTACTTGAATTTTTATATCGAATTATTCGTTATTTTCTTTAAATAAATTTGTATGTTAAACCCGTTGTTAAAAATAACTTTATGTATAACTAAAAATTAGCGAACAAAATTTTTTTAACTTAACTTTTTTTTAATTTTTGTTTTCCGTATTTACAGTCGTTTTAAATCATTAGAGAAAACATGTTATTTTTCTCTAACTACTGGAATATATAAAATGGAATCATCGTTAAAATAACAAAAACATTTTCTATTTTAAAATTGAAAAAAATAACGAATTGTTCAATACGAAAATGTTTACAACATAACTTTCAATAAAATAACAAAAATCACAATTTTATTATGATTTCACATTTCGCACGAAACGATAAGAATCCCGGTTTAAAATTTAATTTCCCGGTATCGAAACGTGGCAACGCAGCCCTTTTGGTTCCCGTTTTTGTTCCCGGTTTCCGGTTTTTGTTTCCGGTTTC
Source organism: Triteleia sp. ZL-2020 (assembly GCA_022816945.1). NCBI lineage: Eukaryota > Metazoa > Arthropoda > Insecta > Hymenoptera > Scelionidae > Triteleia > Triteleia sp. ZL-2020. Next base: position 3,213 of record JABFQL010000071.1, read on the forward strand.
CCGTTTTTGTTTCCGGTTTTTTGTTTTTGTTTCCGGTTTTTTATTTTTGTTTTCCGGTTTCCCATCTCCTGTTTCCCGTTTTAGGGTGCGGATAGAGACTTTCTTACAAAAATTAGTAATAGTTACAAAAAGCAGTTTTGCCAGCCCAAATAGATTGTATAGTAAACAGTACTATTTTTATTGTACTGGTTACATTCTTATAATACTGTTTAGTATAAAAACTATTTGTGCTGGAAAAATGCATTTGACAGTGCTGATTTTATAACCATTACTAATGAAAATTTTCTCAGTATAGAGATGCTACAAGAAAGGAAAGTTGATGATTCTAGATTAATGTAATTTGCTGCTCGAGGTGAACCGAGGCATAACTGAGAGTTGCAAATCACACGAGTAGAATCTAAATCAATCTTGATGTTTGAGATGTTTTATGTTCTTTGTGACGGAAAAACAATATTTGCTATACTGAGGAAAATATTGTAGGAAAAATGACTATGCCTTTTCGTACAGTTGGGATATAAACATGAAATGTTCAATTTAACTATGAATAATAGTAAATTTGCATACAAAACGATGTATTTATGACGTTTTTCATATGGTTTATTACTATTATACATAGTAAAATTGCTCATTTCATGCTTATATTCCAAGAGCGCGAAAAAACATAGCAATTTTTCCCACAATATTTTAGGCTTCTAAAGTAACTGATTTATTTATGGTAGGAGCTGAAAATGTACTATAGACATACTATATACGGATACACGGGACTGGGGACGTGTACATTTCACCTTAAAAACAATTCATCGTTACATACATTTCACCACACTTACATTTCACCATACTTACATTTCACCATACTTACATTTCACCACACTTACATTTCACCACACTTACATTTCACCACACTTACATTTCACCGCACTTACATTTCACCACACTTACGTTTCACCACACTTACATTTCACCACACTTACATTTCATCACATAAACATTTCATCGTTACACACATTTCAACACACTTACATAACATAACATAACAGTGTATTTCTGTTACACTTTATACACTTTATAAAATGTATTTCTTTGTACAAGGAATATTAGATGAAATGTTTATGTGATGAAATGTAAGTGTGGTGAAATGTAAGTGTGGTGAAATGTAAGTGTGGTGAAATGTATGTGTGGTGAAATGTAATTGTAGTGAAATGTAAGTGTGGTGAAATGTAAGTGTGGTGAAATGTAAGTGTGGTGAAATGTACGTGTGGTGAAATGTAAACGTGGTGAAATGTTAGTGTGGTGAAATGTAAGTATGGTGAAATGTAATTGTGGTGAAATGTATGTAACGATGAATTGTTTTTAAGGTGAAATGTACACGTCCCGATTGAGCCACTAACTAATGTGCAAAGAGTCGAATATTAAAAAAATAAATATGCAGCGTATTAATTACAAAGATTTTTATTGATTAATGTATTAAAATGGTAATCAATTATTGTTCCACAATAAAATGTTACATTTGACATTTGATGTCAAAATTATTGGTTAAAATAAAAATGCAAAATGTTCGATTGAGAAAGTGTCAAAATAATGTTGACAATAAAAAATTTCTCAATAATACATTTCTCAATTTGATACTTAGCATACAAATTGTTTAAACTGTGACTGCAGTATTACAGTTATAAAAATATAATGAATTGTGGCAAAATAAAATAAATTTAAGCTGTGAATGAATATTTTATTTAATATATTATTAACATATTTTCGATTTATTATGTTATTATGGTAAAAATAACTTACACGAATGATATACACGGAGAATAATTTCTAATGTATTCAAGCTAAACCAAGTTATGTACAATATTTTGCTCAAATTTGTCATAATTTATATTTGAAATACAAATTCATAATTACTTATAAGAGTAAAATGTTTCTACACTGAAAAAAATATTGAAAGTATATTCAACCCCACTGTGGGGTTAAGTATAATCGGTTAATAGAACTTTCACATTTCAGTTGAAACAACCGAATTTAATCGGTTGGACGTACTCCATGAAGTAGTTAGCACATTTTCTTTAAATGAACTAATTTTTAGACTTTGATTAACTACTCATGGGGTACCTCCAACTCCACGAGTTGAACTAATTGAACAGGTAATAATTAATTAATTCTATACTTCAAATATTTATTTTAATCTAATTTAATATTTCAAATTTAAAAAATTCGTTTGATATTTCTATGAGCCTAATAAATCGTCTGCGTTCAATGTTTTACTCAATGCCTATGATTTCTTTAACACCCAGACCCAAGCGTCTCGATAGCGTAATCGGTTAGGTGCCTGCGTTCTAGTGTAGCGATTTATTAGATTTAAGTTCGATTCCCGGCGAATGCATTTTTTACTGCAAGAAATGTTCGAAATGCGTCATAAAATGTATAATTTGTCTATAATAATCAATATGCGTTGAAACTTAATAATAATAATAATAATAATAATAATAATAATAATAATAATAATAATAGTATATTTGAAAGACAATAAATAAAATATATAATGCAAATAAAATTAATATAATAAATTTGACATATAAATTCTAATGTACAAAATATAAATTCAGCTTTAAACAATTTTCTTGTTTTTTATCATTTTTTCTAACTGTACAATGAGCTTAAATTAAATTAATGATGCATTTGAAATAAGTACTCATGGAGTTGGTCCAACCACCTACATAAAGTTAATCGAACTTTTTCTTTATATCAAATCGAACAGTATATTGTATTAAATATATACACACCCGCGGTGAAGTTAATTCAAGGAAAATCCGGTTCATCTAACCCCCCATTTTTTTCAGTGTAGTTGGTTAATTTTACTAGATTAAAATGACATTTATTAAAAATAGGAGTCATAGTGTATTTAGATTACATAATTTGTTTGACTGAATCAGTCAAACAGTCATTCACGCCAAAAATTTGTTCTACTTATGTTTTATAAGAGAAGTTACATATAGTTTTCTTACTGTTTTTGCTAGACGATTTATATTGTCCAAATACAACTAAATATTATATCCAATGTAGAGAAACATTTATTAGTATTGCCTCAATTTTTTTCTCCGTGTAATAATATTCCTGTAATATTAATTTACGCGTACATTCTATTTACAAATAATTTACCAGTAATATGTATAATGTTATAGAGAGTGAGACTTTTATCTTGAGTCCACGAAAAATCTTGAAAACTTCGCATAAAATCAAAAAAAAGTTTCGTATAAAAGTTTTTAGCCTCCGGGAGGCTCATTTAATGGTGTTTAACTCGACTCCCCCTATAGGTGATGAGGCGGGGGGGGGGAGAGAAAACTTTTAAATCATAAACGGAAACCGCCATTTTTTATGGCAGATTCGGATTCTACGGCTAAAATTATGTAGGGTTTGTCTAGAACATTTTTTCGATTCGCCACAGATATAGAGCAGAAACGCTTTCGGAAAAGGAAGCTTTATCCTGATACCAGAAGAAAAGTGTGGAAATGGCCTAATATCTATAGAAATAGACATTAAATTGAAAAACAAAAAAATATATGTTTAATATTCGAAAAATCTAACAAAAGATACCAAAGATGACTCCCTACCCCCAACTCCCGAGGGTGGGACGGAATGCAATTTTGAAATCTTAAATAGGAAACCCATGTTTTTATTTCATATTCGGATTTTACGTCTAAAATTATGTAAACTTTGAAAGGTCATAAAAAATTAGAGAATTGAAACTCCCAATGTGAATAATATTCACATAAATTTTTATGAAATTATTATTATGCGTTCGGGTAAAACATCCTTAACGTATTATCCCTAAGAGAACAAGTGTATTGAAATAGAATTGATTCAATGTAGACGATAATATTGATTCGATATTGATTAAATATTGCAGGAATATTGAATCGATATCGAATCGATATGCGAATGTCCGTTCAGTTGATATCAATTCGATGTCAACAATAAAACATTGAATCAATGTTAAGTTGATGTTGATGGAATATTGTTTCAATATCGACGGTAAAATATTGGATCAATGTCGAATTGATGTCGATGAATTATTATTTCAATATCGACGATGATATATTGAATCAATGTCGATACAGTATTGCTTCAATATCGATGATACAATATTGATTAAGTGTTGGAATAATATAATTATTATTTTGTACTTATATATACTTTTCACTGAAGAGTTACTCTATATTTGTACAATATTGAATAATAGTATATTTCTTAACAAGGGCGGCAAAGTATTATGAAGGAGTGTGAGGTTGAAAAAACGAGCCGAAGGCGAATTTTCGCAATCACTCGAGTTCACAATACTTTGCCGCCCTTGCTGAGAACGATATTTTTCCTTACAAGTGTGGAGAAATGACTTCTTTTCCCACTGGCCACATACTGCAGAATGGGAAAAGAAGTCATTTCTACCGCACGTGTAAGGAAAATAATGATATAATATAATTCCCACGTTTAAACAATATCGTATCATCGATGTTGAAACAATACTGTATCGACATTGATTCAGTGTATCATCGTCGATATTGAAATAATGCTGCATCGACATCAGTTCGACACTGATCCAATATTTTACCGTCGATATTGAAACAATATTCCATCAACATTAAATTAACATTAATTCAATGTTTTACCGTCGATACTGAAACAATATTCCATCAACATCAAATTGACATTAATTCAATATTCTACCGTCGATATCGAATCGATATCGACTGAACAGACATTCGTATATCGATTCGATATCGATTTAATATTCCTGCTATATTAAATCAATATCGAATCAATATTATCGTCGACATTAAATCAATATTATTTCAATATACTTGTTCTCTTAGGGATTCTACGCTGATTCATACGTTACTTTCTACGTGCTTTCCGACCTTTTTCTGTAACCTTTATTTAAACATCAAGAAAATAAATTATAAATTTTTTATGTATAACTGTAAGTCCTTATTGAGTTGGAAAGTGTACATAATTCGTAAGCATAATTTAATTACATAAATAATTTGCAAAAATTTGTTAATTTGTTACATTTAACAAAATAACAAAACAGACTCTGCTAGTTTGTTAGTTTTAACAAAGTAACTAAACAGACTTCTTAGTTTGTTAAATTTACAAACAAACAAAACAGACTTTGCTATTTTGTTATTTTTAACAAAATAAAAAAACAGACATGTTATTTTGTTAAATTTAACAAAATATCAAACCTAATTCTGCTATTTTGTTAGTTTTAACAAAGTAACAAAACAGACATGTTAGTTCGTTAAATTTAACAAAACAACAAAACGGACTGTGCTATTTTGTTATTTTAACAAAGTAACAAAACAGACAAGTTAGTTTGTTAAATTTAACAAAACAACAAAACGGACCGTGCTATTTCGTTATTTATAACAAACTAACAACACAGTGTTGTTAGTTTGTTTAATTTAACAAAATAACAAAACAGACTTACTATTTTCTTAGATTTAACTGAAAACATTGAAATCTCGGACACTACGCATCAGAAAAAAAAGTTGTGAATAAATTTCTTCTTGTCAAAAAGGGAAAATTTTTAATTCTTGTCAGGATTAAGAAATAAAAATTGCGGATTAAAGATGGCGGACTAAATATTCAAACTTCGGTTTTTTTTATGAAATTTATATACATAATTTTTTGGGTGGCTGATTAGAAACCTGTTATCAAATTTCACAAATTCAATATGGCGGGCTAAATATTACAACCTCGGTTTTCTTCGTAAAATTTATGTATTAGGGTATTTTTGGGTAGCTGTTTACGAATCTTTTACCAGCTATCATGAATTCAAAATGACAGATCCAGGGATGGGCACTTTGGCGTTACTTGAGTTATACCGCCGTTACATAAGTTACACCATAAAAGCGGTAGCGGATAACTTTTGTAATAGAAGTTACAAATTACAAATGTAACGTGTAACGGACATTACAAATGTTACAAGTTACAGCAGTAACTTATAACTCCGACAGCAAAAGTTACAAATTACAGCAGTAACTTATAACTCTGAGTGCAACAGTTACAAGTTACTACACAACTTGTAACTCCTTCATCTGTAACTTCTAACGGTAATTAAAGTTATTAGTGTAACTTGTAACGTCACTGTAACGAAGTTAGAGCAAATATATTATTTTTCCTTTAATATCATTATAGTAAACACTTGATAATTTGACACTTGACAATTTGACACTTGACAAGTTGACATTTGACAATTTGACACTGGACAAGTTGACACTTGACAATTAGACACTTGACACTTGACAACTTGACACTTAACAAGTTCTCTCTCTCTCTCTATCTATCTGTCTCTCTCTCTCTCTCTCTCTCTCTCTCTCTCGATAAGTTGAAACTTGACAATCAACAATGGGTATGACGTAATAATAAGTGTGAGGTAACAATGTCGGTAATTCAATAATAACTATGACACGCAATATGTATGACGTAATAACACGTGATATTACACCTATTGTTACGTCATAGTTATAGAATAACCGAAAATGTTAGATCACACTTATTATTTAATATTTGTTTCTTACCTATATATGATCCATATATAAGCCATATATGACCCATATATTACTTATATATGATCCATATATAACACATATATGACCTATATATAACGCATATATGACATAAGATTCATTTATGACCCATATAAGACCTACATATGATACATATATGACCCATATATAATCTATATATGAATCATATATGACCCGTATATATTATCTACATATGGTCCATATATGATCCATATATGATACAGATATGATCTATATATGATCTATATATGATCCGTGTATGACCTACATGTGGTCTATGACCTACATGTATAATCCATATATGACCTATATATGATCCATATATGACCCATATATGACATATGTGATCCATACATGACCCATGTTAGATCTATATATAATCCATGGTCTATATATAATCCATCTATGGCCCATATATTCTTCATAAGACATGATTCCTATATCGCATATATGATTTATATGACATATGTGATATTGTATGAAATATATATGTATCATGTATGGATCACATATGTCATATAATTCATATAGGCCATATATGAATCA
>JABFQL010000072.1:0-10296 GCA_022816945.1 Triteleia sp. ZL-2020
GTTAAATAACTGTTTCAAATTTCGTCGTTTGAGCACCCAACCTAACGGAACATAAGGTTTTTGGACATAAAAACGTTCTCGAAGCCTAGAGGAAACATTCGGAACGTACACTGTTAGAAATTTTCTATTTCACTGAAGATTTCTGAATTTCTGAATAAAGACCTTTTCATTTAAAGCATATACACTGAGAAAACTAAATGGTACCGGGTACCACTTAAATGGTAAGATCTTACCATTTCAAGTGGTAAACGGAAGTGGTACAATTTAAGTGGTACCCGGTACCACTTAAGTGGTAAGATTTTATAACCTCAAATGATACAGCTTCAGATTCTTACCATTTAAGTGGTACCGGGTACCACTTAAATTGTACCACTTCAGTTGGTGGTACAACTTAGACGCTTACCACCTAAGTGTACAATTTAGTTTTCTCAGTGCAGTTATCACAAAATGTACCAAAATTTAAAATGTATGTACCAAAGTTTTCGAATGGGGAATTTTCTGTTGTATGCCAGTACTGTCACAGTGTCGAGGGAGTACTGGGTCGACAATTGAGATACCAGTGTCTTAGCTCCGAATGTTTACTTGTGCCAGTAGACAGCCAGTACGGACACATTTCCGACCCATATGTGCTTTGCCGTAATATGGCTGCCAGTACTGTGCCAGTATCGAGCCATTTATCATCATTGGCAATTTCCACCTAAGGGTTGAATATTATGATTGACTAGGTCTTCTGTTTGGGTTTGGAACGTAGAAAATTATATAACTTCAAACGAATAATAAAATAAACACAAGAATTATACAAAACTGAGTACTTTATTATAAACATTCCCAATAATATATACAAAGCATATGTAAAAAAGTTCGTATTAAAAAAAATACAAGTTTATCGTAAGCGCAAACGTTATGACATATTCCATCTGATCCTATTTATTGATAATATCATAGAAAAAGAGAATTTTTTAAAACTTTATGAAATACAGAAAAGAGTATTCAAACTTGTCATACATTTAAACAGAACTAGTTTTAAACAAACATCTGTCACAAAACACTTTAGAAATTAACTTTCAAAACATTTAAAAGAAAGAAATACTTTAAGACGCTTTTACACTGTTCTGGCATTTCAAAAAGATTTAAATCATTCTCATTTTGGGAGTTAAAGTTATGAAACATAGCACAACTGACAAACTCAAATTGCTGTCATATAATATAATGGACATTGAATTGTATTAACTAACTAAACATATTTATAAAATAATTAGCTATCTTTATCATTATCAACATCGCTATATGAGATGTCATCTTCACTGTCAATAGTCATCGCAGACAACGCATTCAAGTTGATGTAAATTTCCGGGACGGCTCCTAGTTCGTTCATAATGTCAACTGCTTCGTTACATTCGTATTCGTTGGCCAATATGTACAAAGAGGTTTTTGCAGGATGCACAGCTTCGTTAAAATTAATTCCTCTTTTAGCTACCTGCTCGTAGATCTCTCTCAAATCAGAAAACTTATGATTTCGGAGTATTACAGTCATCATACATTTTTCTTGCACCAGTTGAAAGGGTATCAATCCATTATCTGCTTTTTCCACTAAATTTGCATTGCACAATAATAGCAATTCAACCATCTGGCAATTATTATTGTAAATTGCAAAATGTAATGGAGTCCATCCTGAAATTAGAAATAATTGTATAATGTAATTAGTTTAAAGGAATATAAATTCTATTGTATGTTTAAGTGTATTATATTAAATTTAGTTCACCGCTTTTATAGATAAAATTCATTAATATCTTAAACGAAAATTCAGAAATTTGAAATAATGTAATCAATTTCTACTGTAAATTATCTTCACAAATATTAATTAAATTTTTTAAATAAGTAATTACTCGAACCTAAGTGCACGGGGAAAAATTTGTGTGTCAAACAGAAAATCAAAGACAAAGTTAACCTAAACACTTTAGAAACACACTGTTACCATGTTAAATCAACACGGTGAATATGTTAAATCATCATGGTAACTTTGTTAAATCAACATGGTGCCAAGCTGATACAGTATTAAGACCGCGTGTTTTAAACTTTTTTACGATAACCTCATCTCAGAGCATTAGCTTCACATGATAATTTTTCCCCTTGTGGATATTAGATTCTATATTCTTTTTTAATTTTTATAAATTCAACAAGAAAATTAATCTTCTCGTTACCCAATAAAAAAATAGTTATTTGGACGTCTGAGCGTGGTGACCCCGACGTCTCGAAATGTTATTCCATTTTGAACATATTTTATTTTCTTATTTTTTTACTACTTAAATCAAAATTATGTGACTATTAAATTATCATGTTAACGAGATATAAATACATACAATTTTCAATTATCTATGCAGTGTGCCACGCACTTAGAGACAACCGAAAGCCTTTAATGTAAGAAATGTAAGAATTGTTAGAATAATCTGAGAATAAATGGAATTTTCTTGTTGCATTTATGTGAAAATAATCATTTAGAAGAGACTAATTTCGTAAGGTTGTAAATGATACTTCTTATTCATATAATTTGAAGCCAATTTTCAAAAGATTATATAAGTATTTACCTTTGTATTCGGAATGAAGAGCAGGATAATTAACATCCGTATTACTGAAATATAATAAATATCTTAAATTTTGCGTTTCATTCGTAGCCGCGACTAAATGAATCGCGCTCAACCCATCTTCGGTATATTCATGCACATCTGCACCGTGGTCTAGTAATACTTTCGTATGCTGTAGAATCCTACGTTTTACAACATATTGTAATGGTGTGTATTCTCCGTGAATATCATCAGCGTAATCATGTACTTCACTCGGTACATTACAGTCAGCCCCAGAGTTTAATAATAATTTTACAACTTGAGGAAATGACTGTATCGCTTTCTGAAGTATCGTTTGCCCTTCGACGATCAAATTTGCATCAGCCCCAGATTTTAAAGCGGTCTTGAATTTGAAGAAATGGCGATGATTGAAAGCGTCTATTAATCCGACGTTTAGTTTCTCCTGTTTGCTTGTATCTTGCATCTTGAACATTTCAAACTAAAACAAATATAATATTAATAACTGATAATATTGAAAATAACGCATTACATCTCAACAATAAAAATGCTACATTTCATATTTCAGTGTACAGCACACTGTACGCAATGAACAAAGGTATTGCTCTAAGTTTCATTGTTCGCCCTTCGATTTTCAGTGTTTGAACACATTATCATTGTGTTGGATACGTACACTATAAAAAAAATTATGTGAAACTAAAGCACATTCTTTAAAATATCAGTTAAAATTTAAAAACTGACCAATGAAATTGTTACACTCTGAAATATAGAAAATTTGATTCTTTAGTTTCTACAGTTCAAGTGTAATTTTAAAATATATTTATTTTAGTTTCACAGAATTGTTTACAGTGTAATGTCAGGGCCGCTATTTTTGAAACTGTCGACTTCGACAAGTTTGTTAGACGAACGTTCGGAAAATCCGGCAACACTGTTTCAGAAGTGAATTGGGACTAGCGGGATCCGTTGGTGGCGCTGAAAGCATAGAAAAACATGGCGGAAAAAATGAACTGTAAAGTTGTTTACACTTTTCTTTTATTAGATTTTAATATAATAATTGTGCTTAGAAATAGCAAAGTGTAAACATGGAATGTACCTGTGTTTCAAATTGATAAAAATATTTTTTCTTCGTGAATAAAGTGAATTTACGACTTAAAAGAAAAGTTTTTATGACATATAATTTTAGTCTATTTTTCACGTATTTTGCTATATATGCTTAATATTTCTTTCTATGTGTCATAAGCTTCATAATATAAAAATTCCAAAGCTAATATAATAATGAAATAGGTAAAAAAAGTTTTTTTCTGTAATGAGTGTTATGAAGTTTCAGTTACAACATTTTCAAAATGTTATATAATTAGAGGTAGAAATTATAAGAAAGGTATACTTTAGTATAAACGCTATTTACCTGCACAAGTTAAAATACGAATATTTATCCCGATATTACATTTTAAGGCACTTCAATTTTTGACAGTTTCAAAGTGTGTATTTTATCCGTCATGTTTTTTGTTTATTTTTGTAGTTCTAAAAAATCCACCAGGTTTCGCATGCTATTCTGCTAGTCCCAAAACTGAAGGACAAACGGTACTATGCATACACATCGGGAACAGTGTTATCGTATTGTTCGAACGTTTACCTAACAAACGTGCGGAAGTCGACAGTTTCGGCATGGTTTAGATTGTGCAACGTTTTTTTATGCACGGTTACATTTCTGCACGGTTTTATTATGCATCACATCAATAATGCAATGTTCGTTTATACACGGTTTGATTGTCCATTACACCAACCATGCAATGATTGATTATGCACGGTATGATTGTGCACATTGTCAATCATGCAATGTACGATTATGCACCGTGTCAATTATACAACGTACGTTATTCACCGTGCATAAATGACACGGTGCACAACCGTACATTGCACGTTCAAACATTGTATAATTGAAATGATGCATTATCGAACATTGCATGATTGACATAATGCATAATAAAACCGTGCATAAATGTAACAGTGCATAAATGTAACAGTGCATATAAAAACTTTGCACAATCGTAACCATGCCATAGTTTCAAGAATAGCGGTCGAGGTATATTGTGAGCGATGCACTGCACATTGATTTTAAGTTTCCAGACACCGAAAATCGGAGCTGCGCCGAATTATAACACAGATGAATTATATTGTTATATTAATTACAACCTATTTATGACTAGAATTTGTAAAAAGATCAATGAAATACAAAAATATGAATCAAGAAAATAAATCTTTTAATAAAACAGATTAGTCAAAATTCCTGAAGTGGCCCTTTGAAAAATCATTATGAAATGAAACTTAAAACATTTTGCAAAATTTTATACCTATATGTATCAGCAATAACCCTTTTAAATATTATTAACAATTTTGAATTATTTTAAAAGTTATTTAACAAATGATTTTCTTTCAGAATTTTTATTAAAAAATGATGACTGTGTTCGCGTTGCGTAAAAAAATTGAAAATTTGAAGAATAATAGCTAAAAGTATAAGCTATAAAATAATTAAAAGCTGGGAATAAAAAAAATTTTTTGGTTATGTATCTTAACCGGAAGATTTGACTGGAATGACACGAAGATGCCTAAAATGAGAAAGATTTGTTGTCAAAAATGAGAGAATTGAGAGTATTTATAAATAAGAAATTATATCTTTTTCTTAATTGAATTCTTGAAACACTTTTTTTAAATGATTCTTCAACATTATTTTAAGACATACATTATTAAACTAATTTTTAATTCACTTTTATCTCTACTGATACTTAAAAAGTTTAGAAAGTTTAATTACTGTTCGAACAGAGACCTCAGTATGTTAAAGCAGAAAGTGAACTTAGTTACACGGGTTTGTATATTTCGCAGGTGTATGTCCACGTGGTTCTTTGCTACAATCCCATATATAAATTAGGGCTGTACATACAGTAACGACAGAAATTCTAAGTATATAATGCCGCCTCGGGCTAGTTCAGAAAATTATTGTAACACCGGCTAATTCAGAAAATCATAAAAACGGGCTATTTCAAAAAATCGTTGTAAATGGTGCGAATTCAGAAAATTGTTCAAAAACGAGATATTTCAGAATTTTCTTGTAAAAAGGGCCATCTCACTTAATTGTTGAAGAACGCGTTATTCAATAATCTCCATTTAAAACTGTCTACTTCAGTTAAATATCGAAAAATGGGCTATCGCAATTAAAATTTGAAAAATTGGTCATCTCGTTTACAATAATGACAGCAAACATTATGGCTGTCAACATTTGAAATTTACAATTTTTTATGAAATGACAGTTCTTTACAAGCATTTGAGTTACCGAGCCCAAATGTAACGTTAAAATTGTATTTTGCATACTACTGCAACGAAATATAACTCAGCAACCCGAAAAACATATCAAGTTTCATAATAAATTAAATTTTATGAATGTTGACAGCAATACTGACAGCTGTCAACTATAAAACTGCACTTTTGACATGATAATTTAGCGCAGCGAACCCAGAAATCTATATACAAAAGCTTGATTTCATAAAAAATTCGAATTCTCATATGTTGACATCTATAATGACAGCTAGAACCTGTCATAATATTTTTTAATGTAAAATTTACATTCTTCGACTATAAAAAGTTTTTAGTACAAAGTTACGATTGAAAATCTTTAAAAATAATAAAAAAAATTAGTAGATGAATATTCACATCACAGATCCCTTGTAGACAGGAAGACAGTTTACTGTCTTGAAGGGGGAGTGAGGTTTTTCTTCGATTATCCAGTTAACGAGTTCTAAAATGTTCTACAATGTTAAATAAAAAGTCGATAAAAAAAACATATACCGTCTTCAAAACGTTAAAATTATCGAAAAAAATGGTTATCTCTTTTTATTTAATAGTACATTGCGTAACAAGAGAGGAAAGCTGGCCATTACAGACGAGTGTCATTATGGCACGAGGCTAAGCAGAGTGCTGTAATGACACTCGTCTGTAACCGACAACTTCTCTTTCATGTTATGTATATGTTTTATGTTACAAGTGCGAGAGAAAAATAACAGTTTCACTCCTGAGCGAGAGGCAGGGAAACAACATTTCTCTCTCCCGGGAGAGAAAATGTTGTTTCCCTCCCGCGGAATGTTTCCCTCCTCAGAGAGGGAAAAATTATTTCCCTCCCTCTCGCGCGGGAGGGAAACTGCGTTTCTCGAGCACGTGTAACATAAAACAATTTTTATGAGTGATAATTTTTTGATTTGCAAATAATTTGTAAATAATTCAGTTATTGCAAAGATAAATTATTAAATCAAAAGTAAAATCTGTAAATAATTCAGTTGCAAATATGAAATTATTGTCAGTTTTTTAGTCATTACTTTTGATTCAATAAACTAAACTTTTTATTAGGGTTGCAAAATTAACATTTGTGCGGTTGACTGTGGATATTTACTTGTAAATTTTATTTTAATATTTATACAAATAAATGTGTAAAATTGATTTAAGTAACTTAAATTTGTAATTTATTCAAAATATTAATATTATTATTATTATTATTATTATTATTATTATTATTATTATTATTATTATTATTATTATTATTATTATTATTATTATTATTACACGGAAAGAAAAACTGAACAAATTTTGTACACATGCACAATGTACCTTCTTAATAAGATATTTTTGTTACGAAAATTGCATAAAACTGCGTATTACAAATTTTAGTAAACAAATCCTTTGTACTAAAATAGTATATATTAAACTATAACAGCACATATGCATACTACATTGTCTCAAGCGGTTATACTTTGTTAGTAAAAGACAGCTGTAAGAAGTTGGCGTCCCTACTCCGTATACCTATTTCGCTCGGAGTTTTGCATCAATTAAGATAAGTTTTGCATATTAAGACAATATTACTACAATTTGATTAAAAATTTTTATTTAAATTGTTCAGAATAATCGTATGATAAAATTGTCAGCATTTTCTGTACTAAATAAAGTCTGATTTTTCTTTCCGTGTACAAATATAAATAATTTATTAATATTAACTTAAAGTGGAGGACAACGACGTATGCCATTTTTAATTAAATTAATTAATTTAATATATAATATTCATGGCATACGTCGCTCCTCCACTTTAACCTTAGTATTAGTATTTTACTAGAAACAAATTAATGACTTGGTTTAATATTTATATATAAATAATAACGAAATAATATATATTAATATATTAATAATTAACATTATTATACAAAACTTATTAATAATCTTTTATTTATTATTTATTTAATTATTATTACTATAATTATAATTTTTATTAAAATTTTATTCTTAAAAGCTAATTTTAATAAACAAATTTATGAAATTATAATAAAATAAAAGTTATTATTTAATATGTAGATATTTAAAGAATTTTCTCTTATTTACATAAGTAATAATTATTCATTTCTGTAGTAATTTGTATCTTGTGTGCATTTGTTATCATCTTAGTTTTTCCAAGGCGTGATTTATCTTTAATAGATTTGCACATTCAAACAAATAGTCATAGTGGCCGCGCGATTATGATGTAATATAAGTACCTCCGAAGTACTTATGTCGTAAGTCTTGGGTTCAAATCCCAAGAATGGCATGAGGAAGACAATTCATTTTTTGCATATGTATGCATCCGTTCATTAATTACTTAAAATTTACATTAATGGTTTTATGTCAGCTAATCATACTAATTAGTAGACTGCGGATTATATGCAAACCTGTTTTTGAAAACGTTATGAATACATAATTTTTAGTAGCAATATTTTTAAATATAGATTTCTATTTGGGCAAAAAAATGAGATATTTCAATTTTGAATTCGAAAAATAAAATGAATTTACGTAAAAAAAAGCAATTAAAGTATGAGTTCCGCATATAACCCGCCGTCTACTAATTATTTTTTATCATTGACGTCATTAGTACACCGAGAAAACTAAATGATAAAACCTATCATTTAAATAATACGACGTATCATTTCAATGATACCACTTATAAGTTTTACCATTTAAATGATACGTCGTATTATTTGAATGATAGGTTTTATCATTTAGTTTTCTCAGTGTAAGTAGAAATTTTCATGCAACAGGGTACACTCTAAAAAAAAAGCGATCAAAATTGAGCTGTAGAGATTAAAATTACCCAAGATGTCTACAAACTTTGATGGATCCAGCTCCTTTTTAATCGCTGAATGAATTTTAATTTGAAGCAGACGATGAAAAGTAACAATTTTAATCCAAATATATCAATTAATATATTGTTTGTTAATCAAACAATATTTCTCATTTTTCAATAGTTTTCTAGCGATTAAAAATGAAGTTTTTGTTAGGCGAGTATAGGTTCACAATTACTCGTCTAACAAAAACTTCAATTTTAATCGTTGGAAAACGATTGAAAAATGAGAAATACTGTTAGATTAATATGTGGTTATTAAAATATATAAATATTTAATCGCTTAAAGGGTTGAGTCTTTGTAAAAGAACTATAGATGCTAACTGATATATTTGGATTAAAATTATTACTTTTCATCGTCTGCTACAAATTAAAATTCACCGAGCGATTAAAAAAAAAAAAATAAACAAAAAAACAACTGGATTGATCAAGATGATAGACGTCTTGGACATTGTTTATCACTACAGCCCAGTTTTGATCGCCTTTTTTTTTACAGGGTACCAGCCAACATTCCAATTTTAAATTGCAAATGAAACAGTGACATTTAAAAGTAAAAATATATAATTTTTGAAAATAAATGAGACGATTAATTGTAATATTTCGCTTGTAATATTTAAGTTGTGAAACAATAGGATTTTTTCATTCGTGTTTGCAAAGGAAATTTATTTATTTAAAACTAGAAACATACACGATGTAAAAAAAATTCTACGAAAAATTGCTGCTTTTTCGTACCATTGGGACATAAGCGTGAGAAATGAGCAATTTCACTATTACGAAAAATGTCAAATACATAATTTTATAGTAAAATTTACTCTTATTCATATTAGAATTGCTGATTTTATACTTACATCCTATCAGTACGATAAAACATAGTAATTTTTTATAAGTTATAATGCATACATTTAATTTTTGTTTATGTTATAAATATTTATTAATAGTTAATTTAATATACTTGAAAGAAAATATTGGGTTCTGTATTTAAGTATACATATTTGAAATGGTACTTACTGTAGCTTCC
The DNA here is from genome assembly GCA_022816945.1 of Triteleia sp. ZL-2020. NCBI lineage: Eukaryota > Metazoa > Arthropoda > Insecta > Hymenoptera > Scelionidae > Triteleia > Triteleia sp. ZL-2020. The sequence continues at coordinate 9,785 of JABFQL010000072.1, forward strand.
ATTGATTATTTGACAAACTTTTTCACCTCTTTTATTTGATAGGATCACCAACAGCACAAACACTAACGACTAACTATATACTATGAAATCAAAGTTTGAACTGAACACGCGGTCGAGAGTTCTGTAATATTTAAGTTCCCCCACTCCACTCACACTCACACGAATACGTTTCGTGATAATGAGTTGTGCTAATCACGTGCAGCCCGACGATTCCCGAATATAACTTCGATTATGCCCGACGATGTTCAACGTCACTCGTTGTTTCTTGGGAAGTAGGGGGAGGGGGTTATATGGGCCCCTTATGCCCTGAAAAAGTGCAATAATTATACATATATTTTAGATATCATCATTAAAAAATTCACATACTTTATTTGAATGTTTTAAATGAAAATATCTAAAATGTATGTATAATTATTGTACTTTTTTGTAATGTTGGCATAAATCCCGCAAGTTTCTATAAAGTATACGAAAATTTAATATAGTTATTTTCTCAATGTAGCTTAGGTTTATAG
>JABFQL010000073.1:0-10285 GCA_022816945.1 Triteleia sp. ZL-2020
TGTCAAGACTAAGGCATGAAATTGTCATTAAATTGAAGTGGTTCAGGGATACCAACAGTATGGTCGCTCTGACTGTGATGCCAATCAAGATTTGGCGCCAAAGTATTTGAATTTGAAAATTTGAAGTTTTTATAATTAATATTGAGATGGTCAAGATCTGTGACTTCATTAAGAGTAAAATTTTTGAATTTGTTAATATAAAGCATTTCGGAAATTTCACGACGTTTATCATTACTATCAGAATCTAATATATGAAAATTTTCAAAATTAATATTATGTGAGAAATTATTTTTATGTCTATTCAAAACAGTATCTTTATCTAAAGTTAAATTTCTTTTATGTTCATTAATCCGGGTCTTTACATTACGTTTAGTTTGACCAATGTATGTTTTATCACAATCACCACAATCAATTTTGTACACAACACCTGTCTTCAACTCTTTCTCAAGTTTATCTTTCCCTTTGACAACACAAGTATCCAATTTGTGTGGTATGCTATTTATAATTTGAAAAGGAGTATTTTTGAAAATCTGTTTAAATTGGGGGTTTAAATTTTTATGATAGGGTAAACTAATTATATTATGATGGTCAAAAGTGTATGTAGAATTATTTTTAGCATTGATTAAAGAATTGTTATAATTTATCTGATTGATGCGAAGTGAACAATATTTTTCAATAAAGGGGAGGGGATAACAGTTTATGGTTAAAATGGATTTAGCTAAATTAATATTTTTCTCTCTGAAAGGGGGATCGGACAAATATATTGCTTTATCAATAAGTTGGTATACCATGGCTATCTTTTGTGATAAAGGATTATTAGATATGAAGTTTAAAATTCTAAAAGAACTAGTAGGTTTGTGAAACCATTCTGTCGAGAGGTAATTGTTTGTTCTATATATGGATAAGTCTAAAAAATGTAAAGTAAAATCAACTTCAACTTCTAGGGTGAATTGTAGATTCATGTTGTAGCTATTAAAAATATTCAATAATTCAACAGTCTTGTCATTAGGTATAAGACAAAATATGTCATCAACATATCTAGAATAACACATGATGTAATCTATCTTTGATAAAATATTTTGTTCAAGTTCACGCATCACAATATCTGCCAAAATGGGAGATAGTGGACTACCCATAGGACAACCCTTTATTTGTTGATAAAACTTGTTATTGAAAGAAAAGAAATTATTATCAAAAATAAAATTTATGATTTTAATGAGTATATCAAGAGGGAAATAAATTTTATCATCAAATTTAACATCTAAAAGTCTGTAATTTCTTTCCAAAGCAGTGATAACCATGTCTCGACAAACATTTGTGAATACTTATACAACATACAGAGAAATTATAATTGTTATTGCTACAATTATAATAACCTATTCATTTTATATCAATATGACAGAGCATGACAGTTTATAATGTACAGTATAAATTAGATAGATTACGTGTATAGAAAAATTAAAAATGCCCTTACAGTTCCGAAAAATTAATTACATTCTACTTAGTGTACGTACAGCGAGGTTAAATGTAATCCTCAAAAAAAATTAGTGCACTACAAATCATATCCGCTGTTCCATCACTAAAAGATAATATTATCTATTCGCAGTCATTAAAGTAATTGTTAGGGATTGGGCTGCATACGTACCGACTACAGGCTCTAACAGTAATGCAGAGGGCCGCATACGAACTCCGCCGCAAGGGTCATTAAAGTGAAAATCAATTAAGAAAAACATAGTCGGATCTCCGCCGCAATTAAAGGTGTCATTATAGAAAAGATAGTCGGATCTCCGCCGATATTTGAAAAGCGATTAACAAGATTAAAGATAATAAAAGATAATGACAAATACAGAATTAAAGATAATGAAATGAAATACTAAACACAATATATTCCTTCTCACTTTAACAGACTTAGGACTGTCCATGATACACGGGTGTGATTAAAAATATTGTGCGTAGTGTTTCTTTAAATCGTCAATTGAAGTCAAATGAAATGTAAATGTATCTATTTGGTTAATAAAATTAAAATGCATAGCTTAGTGATGACTGCTTTGCTTATTGTACACTGAAACTACTTTAACGAAGGTAGGACGATATGTTGGATCATCTTGCAATTTGACCAATTCTTCCCGTATTTTTGCGTATTTATCATTAGTTCTTTTTGATATCGGTCGACGTCGTTCGCAGCTTCTCATCTTAACATACACACTTACTTGATAAGCAAGTAATGCATTGACGAATGTAAAGATGCATGGATGTGCATGGTAAAACTCGTTTTTGAAGTGTGAATGAAATGATTCACATGCATTTGTCGTTTCTTTGCAAAATTCGTCGTTTATACCTGCCCAAACTGTTGGAGGAAACTGTGAATCTTCAGCAATATAAGTTTCAGTCAAATAGTCGCAAAATTCATCTACTTTATTATCTACAGGTTTTATGCTCATGAAATCGAATGTGAAACAATCGCTTATTTCTTCCGCTGGTAAGTATGACAAACCAAAAATTTTGTTTAAGAATTTGCCAACTTCACAATTGTTCTTCATGTACTTTGGAGCCAAGCCAAGATGTTGTATTTTTCGGAACCAACTTTGACCTAAATGAAAATTGCATCCCCGAATGTCAGCATTTGGTCATATTTCTGAAACGGCCGTATGGATAGCCTGTTCAAAATCAACAACAATTGTTTTCGGAATAAAACTGAAGCCATTATCTTCACAAATTTTTTTTATGAACAAAAACAAATCTTTGTATGTCTCTCTTCGTTTATCTGACAATAAGCAAAATAATAAAGGTAAGTAGTGACCGTTCTTATATCCATGTACTGTGAACATTTGTCCAAAAAACTTTGTACAATATTCAAATGTCCCATCCATTAATACTTTTGAACAGTTTTGTAAAAAGGATACATTTTGAAAGCTTCCAAAAATTATAATATTATTCTCTTTATCGTTTGCCAAAACGAATAGTTCTCCACGATTCGTAGTATAATTCAGTAACTGCACAATGTCATGAACTTCATCGATGTTTTTTGGCAAATTTGGATAAAAACTTTTTTTATTATAATACAAATTTTGGCGTATTCTGCATACGTCTTTTGATGTTATTTGTAATTCGTCCACGTGACGTGCTAGCTCTCTCCTTATCAATTTTGCAGGACGTTCTGTTCTGCAGTCCGGGTCTTCCTGTATTTTTCTCTTTAAATTATTTGAAATACTTTGCCTATTTAAGGTTTCATCAGGCTGGTGATTATGTAAATGTAAAATAGATGAATCGTAATCGATGGGTCCGTTTTCATTTTTTCGAACTATTTTGCATATACATTTCTTATTAATACATCTCCAAATTTGTGTCATATTCTTGTTAGTACGGCAAAGATAAAATTTGAATTTTTGATCTTGAACTAAAAGCTTTTTACCGTTCTGACTAAGCAGTTCAGACAAATCCATTATTACAAAACCTTAAAAAAATAAAAAAAAAATTCTGAAAAAAAAGAATTGTAACACGAAAAACAAAAAAAAAAGAACTGACCAATAATGAAATAATGCAAATACAAATGTATGTGTTTTAACGCCTGAAAATTATCGCAATGTAAAATATCAAAATAATTTAAAATTAAAATATAAGTACACATACAAATGTAAGCACTGACACAAAATCCAATTAATTAAGAAGCTCTGTTTTCAAAATATACAGCAAATATAACGTAGCAAGTTTAAAGCGATTCAAAATTCAGAAAGAATATTACAAATAAAAATTTACGTGCTTTAACGTCTTAAAATAATAGAGTAATGGAACGTAAAAAATAAGTACAATATGTTTTAATATTGTGTGGACATATTTTTTTCCATTTATTAATATAATATTAACCGTTATAAATTTAAGTAATAAAATGAAATTTCATAAAATAGTATGTCAAAATTTGTCTATAAATTCAGACATATTAATGCAAATAAAAATTTACGGGTTTTAGCGGCTTAATATTATCTGAATGAAAAATGTTATATTAATTTAAAAGTAACGTATAAGTATGAAATGAATGTCATTATTATTTAGATTTGCTCTTTTTAACTATATATATTTAATATATTTTTACCTTATTATTTATGTATTATATATTCAATAAACTGAATATGTATGTAGCCGCAAAGTTTTGCACTAATTTTGTAACGCACGTAAACAAACAGTTACAATTGTATTGAGAAATAACAGAAGAAAGAGTTTAAACTGTGATAGTGTTTGAACCATAGACAGTTTATAACTCGTAGGTAGATAGCAGCACGCGACAGATTAAATATTATCTGAAAGCTATTTGCATTATCTACAGTTTCGGCGGAGATCATATATGTTTTTCTTAATGACAATTTAATATTCGGCGGAGATCATACTATCTTTTTTTTAATGACCCTTTATATTTCGGCGGAGTTCAGACTATCTTTTTATCTTAATTACTGTTTTTCGGCGGAGATCGAGATTCCCCGTTGTTAACACCTCCAAAACATTGGGTGCCGAAACCCGGGCTCGAAGGACCACAATGTTTTGGAGGTGTTAACAACATAAGATAGTCGGCGTTGCCGGTTCTTTATTAATTTTACCAGATATCCTCGGAGATGGTTAATTTTCTTTTTAGTACTCCTTTGTCTGTGGAGAGCAGGAAAAACAGGGTTAAAGAAACTAAAAGTTAACCTATTTCACAAAACATATCATTTATTGACCGTTCAGAAAATACAAAAAAAACGCTAGACGCAATAGGAAGGTTCGCAAAAGAGAGAAAACGATATCAAAGCTATTTCGCAAAATAAACAACGAAAGTAAGCAAGTAAACGTCGAACGCTGGCGGCAGAATCACAAAACGCGGTGCCCAACTGGCAGTACAGAATAACGTGAATGCAAATGCAACGTGTCGAACCGGACCTCAAAGCTTAACTGGAAATGTCGCACGAAATTGTCGCTCGACCGAAGATTGAAAGCGAAGTCTAAAGCTACACGGACTTGATCCGCGCGAGAAAAACTACCACAGAAATGTTTCTGCACCAGCGAAAACGAGCGTTCGCCCAGGGTCGCAGAAACCACCACGAATAAAGGCTAGTAAAAGCAGTTTGGGGTCCGAAGCTCGGTACGTTCAGAAGCGCGAAATTATCCCTTAACTCGCGAGATCACAACTCGAGAAAACGCATACATCGAGATTCATGAATAGGGAGTAACCAGCGAGCTATCTTAATTCTAAAATTATAAAGTACGCGAAGGAAAGCTAAGCCGAGTGAATCCGACGAAAAGGCAAAAGGTACACGGGTTTAACAAGTCGAGAACCTCGAGCATGTTACGCTGACCGAACCAAAGCAGCGCGTAGGCGACTGGAAGAGCGCGCGACAGCAAGCGTGGATCGAGAACCTCGACCGCCGCTAACCAAAGTAGACGCGACAAAACTGTTATGAGATACGCGGGCGAAACCGTATCCAGATTGAGAATCTCAATCTGAATTTCGCATAAAATTAAGGGAGTTTGACGCGCGCAGAAAATAACGATAAGGCGTAGGCGACACGAGGCGCGAGCGGAAGTGAGCGTGGATCGAGAACCTCGATCGCGGCTATCCACGGTAACGCGACAAAACTAATACGCGACACGCGGGCGAAACTGTATTCAGATTGAGAATCTCAATCTGAATTTCGAAATAACGAGAAAAAAAAGGGGGAGCGTAAACGAGCACGAAACTATCCCGTCAATCGCGTACCTCGATCGCAGAGAACTAAAATAAAACTACGCGATACGCGGGCGCAAACTAAATCCAGACTGAGAATCTCAGTCTGAGTTTAGTTGGAACAAAAATTAAGGAAAACGAAAAATAAAATAAAAGGAAAGGAAAGAAACGAAAACAACAAAAGAAAAAAAGGGGAAAAAACAAAACCGGTGCACTTACTGTGAGTAAAAGAAAAGAAGGAAAAAAGCCCGGAACAGAAAAATAAAAGTAAACGAAAATAAAAGTAACGCCGAAAAAATTTAAATTTGACAGGTGACACCGCAAACAGTAAAGTGCGCGAGCCCAGCTCGGAGAGTCGCGAGCACCTCGTTCCTCCTCGAGCTGCGTCCGCCGAGAGAATGAATATTTTGCGGCGCGGCTCGACCTCCCTCGACTCGCTGGCATGGAGGGGACTCCGAGCGCGGGGAAGCGCGGAGCGCGGCGGATCAGCGAGACGGGGGATGCGCGATCCGAGACGTATTCGTCGAACGCGGTCGCGCATACTTCGACTCTTCGCGCCAAATTTCAAACAACACCCCCCGCCTTGGACGGCTGTGGGACGTCCGAAACTGATCGCGATTGCTCCTGAATGGCCCTCTGGTAACGATTCATGGTTAGCTCAGGTGGATCTTGCCTGAAGCGCGCAAGACTGAGTTTGCCTTCCGGATCCCATCGCAGAATGACCTTTCCCCCTGGAACCCGAACCCTCCAAAACCGGAAACGGCGAATGACTTCGAGCTCCACTTTCAGGTAGAATCTGTCCACTCGGAAGATCTGATAGTCCGTGTGCACTCGTAACTTGCTCTGGTAGTCCGTGATGTTCGTGGCTGTCTGGTGTTCCGTCTTCTGTCGTTTTCGGGCCTCCAGGATGGGGATGGGGGTTGGTTCGTACGGAGGAGGCCTCGAGGTGGTCTCCGGCTCGACAGTAGCGGATGACGGAGTGTAGACTCCGGAAGGAGTTATCGGGGGCGTGGGCAACTCGGGAATTCTAACAGAAGGAGGGCGGAAGTTTGCTGGACTCAAATTCTCGCACCAGGAAGGTAAGGGGAATTGGAGGTCCTCGGGCGGTTTGGTCGTAAAGTCGTCCTCCCAGAGTTCCTCGAATGTGACATCGGAAAAAATTTGTAGCACGTCCTGGTTTTCCATGGCGCAGGAAAGAGAGAAAAAAAATGGCGGGCGACACGCAAAAAAAATCTGAAATAATTATCACCAAAAAAAATTTTACAAATTGCTCTATCGCGCAAAGTCGGAGTGCACAAAACGTTAACAGGACGACAAGGACGGCTACATAGACAGACAGTTAGAACACCGCGTCGGTATCATCAGTAGGCAACAAACAGAGTTGTGTAACCGGTCGCGTCAGAATAGTATCCCGAATTTTGACTCGAACGACTCTTACAAGTTTGTCCGGCCCTGGCATAGTGTGGACCACTCTACCCAACGGCCACTGACCAGGAGGTGAGTTGGGTAGGCGCACAAGGACGACATCGCCTGGAGCAAGGTCACGCTGTTTGGTGGCCCACTTCATTCTGGTCTGGAGACTCTGCAGGTAATCTTGAGACCACCTGGACCAAAAGGTCTCCGTCCATCTTTGGACCAGGCGCCACCGGGAGAGAAGGTTCTCGGGCGACGACTCCGTGGAGGGCTGTGGAACTGACTTCAGGGCGTCGCCGATCAAAAAATGACCTGGTGTCAATGGATCAATGTTCTCTGCCTCGTTAGTGAGAGCCACTAAAGGGCGAGAATTAAGGCACGCTTCGATTTTGCACAGGAGAGTGTTCAGTTCTTCGACGGTGGGGGTGGACTGGCCGAGGACACGGCGGAGATGGTGTTTGACCGATTTCACCCCAGCCTCCCAAAGGCCACCAAAGTGTGGTGCCGCCGGAGGGATAAACTCCCAACTTACGCCTTCCAAGAGGTACTTGGTTCTGACACTCGGGTCGGTCGTCACCTGACGAAATGCTCTCTCTAATTCAGTCGCAGCTCCTTGGAAGGTTGTACCGTTGTCACTGTGAATGACCTTAGGGAGGCCTCGTCTTGAGACGAATCGCTCCAGGGCTGCTATAAAGGCCGAGGTAGTATAGCTAGTGACTAGCTCTAAGTGAACCGCCCTTGTGCTAAAGCAGACAAACAAGGCAATGTAGGCCTTTTGCGACCGGGAGCCTCTACCAGGTGAAAGACGAACCTGCAACGGGCCGGCATAATCCACTCCACAGTGGGTGAAAGGCCTAGCAGGCGTGCAACGTTCGGGAGGGAGGTTCCCCATGAATTGGGTTTTGAGAGTGGCGCGTTCGCGAACGCACTTAACACATCGATGAATGACAGACTTCACGGCATGTCTAGCTCGAATGATCCAAAACCGTTCCCGCGTGAGCTTCAACGTCAAGGTGGTGCCGCCGTGTAAGGAGTCGAGGTGATACTTTCGGATGAGGAGCGCCGATAAGTAATGCGGGGGCAGGACGATCGGGTGTTTGCGTAATTCAGGGAGCTGGGACCCTTCTAGTCGCCCGCCGACTCGTATCAGGCCGAGTTCATCCAAAAACGGGTTAAGGGGAAAAATCCGTGAACTTCGCTTAACTGGTTGTTCAAGTCGCAGTTGAGCAAGTTCTTCGGGAAATGTTTCTCGTTGCATCATAGCGATAATATGGGATTCTGCTTTGCAGACTTCCTCACTCGTGAGCGAGATGTCACAACTCACGCAAACCTTGTCTCTGACGCGGGACACAAATCGAAGCACGTAGGCAAAGCTCCGGATAAGGCGCGACCAGCTGGAGAAGGTAGCGAAAAGTTCAGATACAGGAGAGGTGGTACTAAGGAGGCAGTGCGTCGACTTTTTTGCCTCCTCTACAGTCTCAAGGTCCGGAGGCGGCTTGACGTGTTCATACAGGTCTGACGATCGAACCCAACTTGGGCCTTGCCACCATAGTTCAGAGTTGGCTAGTTGCAGGACGGACATCCCCCGAGAATTCGCGTCAGCGGGATTGTCACTAGATGATACATGACTCCAGTGAGCATGAGGGCTCTCTGACTGTATGGCTGAAACCCGATTAGCAACAAACGTCTGCCACCTAGTCGGCGACTTGCTTAGCCATGCTAGCACTATCTCGGAATCCGTGAAGCAGTAAGTCGAATTAATCGCTACCCCTAGACTAGTCTGAACGTGGGAGAGAACTTTAACCAGCAGCCGAGCTCCGCAAAGTTCTAAACGGGGAATGCTCATCTTTTGAACCGGCGCCACTTTCGTTTTCGCCATGGCCAGTGAAGAGTAGACTAAACCAGTAATATCCGTCGTACGGAGGTAGACAGCTGCGGAATACGCCTTTTCCGAGGCGTCGCAGAATCCAACCAACTCCACCGTGCGTGTATGAGCACCATACTGAGTCCACCTAGGAATTACGATCCTTTCTAAATCCGTCAGATTGATGGTATACTTGATCCATTGCTCCCGAAAAGATTCTGGTAGCGGGTCATCCCAGTGAAGTTTTGCTAACCACAACTTCTGCAAAAATGCCTTGGCGCGTACAATGACTGGGGAAAGCCATCCCAAAGGATCGTAAAGTCGAGCAATGAAAGACAAGACCGAACGTTTCGTGGCGGATGATCGATCGGGAGGCAAAGAACGAACCAGAAAGCAGTCTCGGACCGAATCCCAACGAATTCCCAAAACCTTACGATCTTCTTCGGCTGGAAACTCGACTGTCCCAGGGGAGACCCCGAATTCATCCTCAGAAAGGAGATCCCTGGCGTTGGTCGACCACTTCTTCAGCACAAAGCAACCTTGTTCGAGCACCTCTACGACTTGAGACTTGGACTGTCGAAGCAATGCCATATCATCCGCACCCATCAAGATGTCGTCCACGTAAATGTCCTTTATCAGGGATTCGCAGACCAGGGGAAACCGAGCCTGATTCTCATAGGCCAGCTGTCTAACAACTCGGATCGCGAGGAAGGGAGCTGAAGTAGTGCCATACGTGACGGTATTCAACTGGTAGGAGTTCAAATTATCTTGAGAGGATGGTCGCCAGAGGATATTCTGATAGAGACGGTCTTGTTCAGCAACCAAGATCTGTCGGAACATCTTTTCGATGTCGGCGACGAACACGTACCTATGCATGCGCCAACGAAGAAAAATTACGGTGATATCCGCTTGCAGTTTCGGCCCCGGACAAAGAATGTCATTAAGGGAGATACCAGAGGAGGTCGCTTGAGAGGCGTTAAATACGACGCGAATTTTGGAGCAATCATCGCCCTCTTTAACTACTGCGTGATGCGGCAAGAAGACTCTCCCTTGGTCCAAAGAGTGAGGGGGAATCAAACTCATATGCCCTAACGCTTCATATTCGGATAGGAATGCGTTATACGACACGGCCAGACGAGCATTTCGAGCTAGTCTCCTTTCCAACCGAGTAGCGGCGGAAATAGCAATGTCATGCGTCGTTCCCAGAGACTTTCTGGAGGTCCCGGGTTTGAAGGGAAGTCTAACCACGAACCTTCCTTCCGAGTCTCTCTGATGTGTTTGAGAGAACTGGTCTTCGCACCACTGCTCTTCTTCGG
>JABFQL010000074.1:0-10152 GCA_022816945.1 Triteleia sp. ZL-2020
CAAAATACACTTGTCCGCGTAATTGTTTTCAAAAATTCTTAGTACAATCTTTTTTACTCAAACACGTATATACGTATAGGCCAGTCAACGAAGCCCTCGAAATCAAAAAAATTCCAAAAGTCTTCAAATTTTAAAAAAATATTTTTTTAGTGTTAAAAACAAACTATACAATTTTGCAACCCCCCAGGGGACACGGAAAGGGGGTAAAATAAAGAAAAACCGTTTTTTTTATAACTCAAAGGACAAAATTGCAAAAGTGTTGCAAATTTAAAAAAACGTTCTCTGGAACACGTTTTAAAGTTGGTTAAATTTGCAACCTTTTTCGATGACCGGAACATTATTTATTATTAAAAAACAACTTATTTGTTTATAACTTTTATGAAAAAATTACAAAAGTGTTGCAAATTGGCCGAATGACTTTTAGAATGACAGAGAATATTTTTCCAAGTTTGCAACCATTTATGTTGCACGGAACATATAATTATTATAATAAACGAAAATTTTCGAAAATTTCTCAAATTTTTGAAAATGAAATAATTGCAAAAGTTGTACAAAGTTGGTGCAATTTTTTGAAAGGTTTTCGAATGCCGGAATACGAATTTGCAACCTTGTACGTACTCCGGAACATTGTTTAAACAATAATGATATTGTTTATCCCAATTTTCCATGTTCTCACAAATTCAACAAAAAATTCTATTCCTTTTTAGAGAAAATTTTTATTTATATTTAATGAAACTTATTGCTTGGGACATTTTATAATCATCTATTTTACACACCTCTTCAATAATTTAAGATATGAAGACATTTTTTTTTTTGGGAGGGGGTCCATGAAAAGACCTTAAAGACGACCCTGGACTGCACGTTTTTGCATATGTGCTAAATTATATTTAAACCTGGTTTTGATTGAAACTTAATTTGGAAATTAATTTTTATTAATTAATTAAACATTTTAAAATTGTTTATTTAATAGGCCTCTGGAATCGATTTAAAAATGACAGAATTAGCGCTACGTTCTGATTAAAATTATGATTACTGTGGTCCAAATGAATTTAAATATCCGTCAAAACAGCTTATGTTGCATGTAATACCGCAAAGCAAATACTATAATTTTATAGTATAAAACATTAAAATAAAATGAACACAACACAACCCCGGTTGGACATTTTTTTCTGTAATTTCAATTTATATTAAAATCGTAATTCTTGATATTTTTAAACTGTCATAAACAACAATCACTTCAGCTAAACAGGAGGCCTATAAAAATAATTCGTAGAAATATCGCGCGCACTGTTATCTTGATATTTTTCAAAACAATTGAAGGTTTGTCGCCTTCAGATTCAGACAGGCTCGGTAATGTAGCCAGTCTTTTGTTATAAGTCTAATGAATGTGGTTTACGCCCAAAGTAATAATTTTGAAATTTATTTCAAAATCTCTTTTTCTTTAATTTATTGAAATTGTGTTCGTGCTCACGGGAAATATGTCCGAAAAGTGTTTAATTTGTGATAAAGACTTATCCAGTGATTTGATAGACGAAGTGAAAGAAAAAGGAATAATGAAATTCATTATCTGTAGTGAGAAAAGAAAAGATGGAAAAGCCGCTGCTCTGACGGGTTTAAAAAGTGTAAAAGTGCATTCGAAATGTCGCAAGACATACACAAATGAGAAGAACGTTAATAGTGCTATGAAAAAATCTCAAAAAACAGAATCTCAACTGAAACAAACATCAACAAATATACCAGCAAATGAAGAGCCATTTGATTTTCTATCAAAGTGTTTGTTTTGTGAAAAAGACATAACAGAAGACGTATTTATAAGAAAAACGCGTTGTAGTTTCAAAACTCCGCAGCTCTAATGGAAAAAATGGCATTTTAGCAGCATCAAAACAAAATGATGACGAGTTGAGTGAAAAGGTAAAAGTTTGTTCTTTTTTGCAGCTCAAATTTGCATTTTTTAAAATTTCTTCTAGAATGAACATTTTTAACATCAGTAAATTAATATCTAAAAAGTACTGACTCAATTACTGAAAAGTGGTAATTCTATTGTACATTCTAAATGTACATTTTTTACACTGACAGAGAAAAACAGTACAATTTACCGTGCACTGCACGCGGTATTCCTGGGTTATTATTACATACAGAACGTAAAATAATAACATTACATTTCATATATTATATTGTGCTATTATTCAGAATTTAAGATTGACCAAGCAGATTTTATGTTGAGCAAAATAGATTTTACCGTGCTTTTGTTTATTTTGAAAAATACCGTGAAAAATATAGTCACATTTAGTAAATTTTATTGTGTTAAAAAGTACGTAGCTAGAACAAAACATTACGTACTGCATGGTAAAATTTTTATAGTCACGGTTGTTGACGTAATCATAACGCTTGAATCGGCAAGAAAGAGAACAACTGATATTTTTTTGTTAATGTTTCCATAAATACTACTGAATAAACACTTTTTACGTGATAGCACGGTAAATTTTGTGCAATATAAAAAAACCTAAGGATATAACAAACAATTTCATTGTTTATACACAGTGGCTGTACTTTCATGTGCAGCACGGTAAATTTTATTTGAATTTCATGATAATATTTACGTTAAATTTCTCTCAGTGTATTTTTAAGAAATTCAATTTTTGATAATTAAAAAGATAAATTAAACAAATTCAGCTTTGATAAAATAATTTAACACACTGATAACAAAACTTAATTTGCTAATTTATTGACTGTCTAAATATATACTAAACATATACTTTCCTATAAATTACAATATATTGTATTACTTAAGTGTCAAAAAAAGTGTGTATGATAGACAAGAGACAATTTTTAAAATTCTAAGATTATCTAATGTAAAATCATTCAGATGGGGTAAATGCGCAATACACACTATAATAAACAAAATCATAATTCTTTATTATTAACGTACAACAATTGTTAATAAACAAAATACAAAATATCGAGAAACCGATACATAATTATAAATCCTCCGATGCAGTGTCATTCTGAAGGAATAAAAATTTAATAGTACATTAAACAAATTTATTTTTCATTGTTATTAACAAAAGAATCTCATCCGTTAATAAACAATTTCTACAAAATCTGGAATACGATGGAAATTTATAAATCCTCAGACGTAGTGATACTCAGACGGCCAAAATAAGACATATTTTAAAAAACAAAATAATAATTATTTAATATTGACGTAAAATAATTGTTAATAAACAAAACACAAAATATCGAGAAACTGATACACAATTATAAATTCTCCGACGCAGTGTCACTCAGACGGCCGAAATAAGACATAATTTAATAAACAAAATAGTAATTATTTATTACTAACGTAAAACAATTGTTAATAAACAAAACACAAAATATCGAGAAACAGATACGCACAATTATAAATCCTCCGACGCGGTGTCATTCGGAGGGAATAGAAAATGAATATTACAATAAACAAATTTATTTTTCTGTGATATTTATAAAAGCATCTCATTTGTTAAGAAACAATTTTCAAAAAATTTGAAATACGATAAAAATTTTGAATCCTTTGACGTAGAGTCGCTCACAGTTTCAGACGGTCGAATTAAGACATAATTCAAAAAATAAAGTAAAAATTATTTATTATTAACGTAAACCAATTGTTAATAAAAAACACACAAAATATCGAGAAACCGATATATAATTATAAAATATAAATTTTTTTTTAATATTCATTTATTGTAGTATTCATTTTTTATTCCCTCCGAATGACACTGCATCGGAGGGTTTATAATTGTGTATGAGTTTCTCGATATTTTGTGTTTTTTTAATTAAAAATTGTTTTACGTTAATAATTAATAATTATTATTATTTTGTTTTTTAAATTATGTCTTATTTCGGCTGTCAATACGTCGGAGGATTTATAAATTTTTATCGTATTCCACATTTTCTAAACATTTTTCATTAACAAATGAGATTGTTTTGTTAATAACAATGAAAAATCGGTTTATTTGGTATAGTATTATTCATTTTTTATTCCTTCCAAATGACATTGCGTCTTAGGATTTATAATTTTGTATCGGTTTCTTGAAATTTCCCTTGTGGAAAAAAATTCTCTGAAAAACTCTGACAAAAATCTGAAAAAGTTCTGAAAATCTGTTAAAATTGGGCATTTTCTGGAGTTTTTCAGATATTTTCAGACTTCCTTTGAAACCACGCTGGTGAAAATAATTCACTGAAAATCTGTGGGAAAGTCTGAAAATGTCTGAAAAATTCTGTAAAAGTGTCAAAAAAGGGCATTTCAGAAATTTTCAGACTTACATTCTAGAAATGAAATGATGAAAATCTCTGAAAATCTCTGATTAAAAAAAAACGTAGACAAAAATGCTAAAAATACCGAAAATATAGTAAACTTACTATTTTCGCCATGTAGAATAATTTTATGAAAAAATTAAAGTTTTTCCTCGTCATAAAATTTCAGGGATTTTCATCATTTTATTTCGAGAAAGAAAAACTCTCTGAAAATGTCTGAAATGTCCCATTTTCGGACTTTTTCAGACTTTCCCAGAGATTTTCAGATAATTATTTTCACCAGGGTGGTTTCTATCGAAGACTGAAAATATCTGAAAAACTCCAGAAAATTCTCAATTTTAACAGATTTTCAGAGTTTTTTCAGAGTTTTTCAGAGAGTTTTTCAGAGAAAATTTCAGAAAATTTCAAATGTTAGTTCAGAGTTTTGTAGAGAATTTTTTTTCACGAGGGATTTTATTTTGTTTATTAACAATTATTTTACTTCAGTAATAAATATTATTTTGTTTTTTTTTTTAAATTATGTCTTCTTTCGGCCGTCTGTGTGTGACTACGCCGGAGGATTTATACATTTTTATCGTACTGCAGATTTTGTAAAAATAGTTTATTAATAAATAAGATTCTTTTGTTAATAACAATGAAAAATCAATTTTTTTATTGTAGTATTCATTATATATTCCCTCCGAATGACATCGCGTCGGTGGATTTATAATTATGTATCGGTTTCTCGATATTTTGTATTTTGTTTATTAACAATTGTTTTTATGTTAGTAATAAATAATTACTATTTTTTTATGAAATTATGTCTTATTTCGGCCGTCTGAGTGTCACTACGTCGGAGGATTTATAATTTTCTATCTGCTACCTAATATTTTATATTTTATATATTTTCATTTACAAATTTTTCGTTTTTCTCGCATTTGGTTCAAGATTGAAGGCAGGCAAAAACAGGAACATTGTTTTTCAGATCGTGGCTAGAATTCAAGGTGTCGACTTAGCGGCAGTCGGGGCCCAATATCATCGTCCCTGTTATTCAAAGTTTTGTCTTCCTTCGAGACGTTCAAGAAATGCAATTGGTCGACCACCCAAAGATGACGATGAATCTGGGATGAGTATTATTTATGAATACTTGGAAGAAAATGAAGAGCAGTGTCAATTCACTTTACGTGAATTGACAAGTCTGCTCCAACCGGATAATACACCATGTGATGTAACCATCAAGAGAAAATTGAAGGAAAAATACGGGGAAAATATTGTCATCACTGCTAGACCAGGTCGGACAACAATAATCACGCTCCGGACTCATCAAGATTTAATGGATTCTTGGTATGAGAATAAGATACCTGACATAGTAAATGAACGATCGCGCATAGTGCGCACAGCAGCTGCAATTATTGTAGAAGACATACAAAGTATGATCTACGAGACAGATTTCTATCCTTCTCCTGAGAACTTTTTGGACGGAGCAGAAAAAGATGTTCCAGAAACATTAAAACTCTTCTTGAAAGAAGTTATTTTGAAACCCAAACGAAAAACTCGCGACGTCTTCCAAAAAAAATGTACAGCGATCGCACATGCAATCATAGCTGCGACGAGACCCCGCACGTTTAATTCGTCGTTACAAATCGGGCTTTCTGCTTTCCTCCACTCTCGATATGAGTCTAAACATCTGATCAATATGTTATGCTCATTGGGATTTTGTGCTTCATATTCCGAAACAGAGACGTTTCAACTATCAGCTGTATTGCACCCTGAAGATCAAGATGAAGTAAAAGGATTTGTACAGTTCGTCGCAGACAACGCTGATGTAAATATTTGCACATTAGATGGCCACGGGACTTTTCATTCAATGGGTATGATCAAGTGCGTTACACCACCAGCTAACATTACAAATTCAGAAGGAATTTTCCGAGTAACTGGTGCATATGGAAAACAGCAGTTGCAAAACACTGGTCAGGTACCATTACAAACTTTTGAAAAGGACATAAACGCACCAGGACTCGAAGCACTAAAGGTAGAAAAAATCCATATAAGTAATTCCATTTCTGTACGAGTGACTGATATGATGTGGATGTACGGGAAATGGAAAGACATTCCTCGCATATGTGGATGGAATGGGTACATGGAGCAGCTAACATCACACAATACTTATGCAGTATCTGAAGTCACAGCCCTGCCATTTATCAACGCTCCTCCACATGATTACAATACAATTTACACCACTTTGCTTTGCGCTGCGGAACAAGCCAAGAAAGCTAAACAAGATACCTGCTTTGTTACCTTCGATCAGCCGTTATTCCAAAAGGCTCGTGACATCGTTTCATCTATTTTGGATCCACAACTGCAGCAAACCGTCGTGCGACTTGGAGGCTTTCATTTATTAATGTCATTTTTGGGGTCGATTGGTTATATTATGGCTGGCAGTGGTCTGAAAGAAATCCTGTCAACGGTATATGCTCCAATTTCAGTCGACAAAATGTTAACTGGACATGCGTACGCAAGGGCCGTTCGAGGACATACACTTGTTCAACTAGCTTTGGGCCGTATTATCTTGGGTAAACTGAAATTCAATGCGGAAGAAGAAGCAGAAATTGAAGAATGGTTGGAAACATTCGACGATAAAAACAGCTATATGAAATTGCAAGATCCAGTTTTCAAACTTACATTACAAAAGTTCCACAATGAACTTGAAGCATTGGAACACAACGGACCTACTGCAACCTTATGGGTTCAGTATTTCCGAATGGTTACATTAGCAAAGCAATTTATTGAGGCGGAGCGTATGGACAATTGGAAGCTACATTTATCGACCATTGCTGAAATGCTGCCTTTCTTTCATGCTGCAGGTCATTTCAACTACGCACTTTCTGCTCAACTGTATTTGCAAGATATGCAAGATTTGGAATCAAAACTGGGGCCTCGTGAATTTCGCCAATTTGTAACCAATGGCTACTTCACTATCAGACGATCACATAAGTTTTGGTCAGGAATTTGGAGTGATATGACCATCGAACAAACGTTGATGAGATGCATGAAAACGACGGGAGGACTCACGCAAGGAAGAGGACTGACAGATAATATGTTAGTTAAGTGGATTTTATCAAGGCCAATCATGCAAAAAATATCAGAAGCTCTGGAGGATTTTTCAGGAGTGACTTCATCGAGCACAGAACAACATGTTGACGCCCGGCCTACTTGACAAACCAGAGACAATGCTGACGTAGAAAAATTCTTAAATTGGTTCGCGGAACACAATCCTTTTCCGGAACTGCCCACTATTGTTTCTTTAAGCACAGGTGTAGTTGGAGATGCTTCAATCAATTGCTACAATGCCCGGACAATTGGCATCGACGGAATGGATGCTATGGTAGGGAAAAGCTTCGTCGAAATTTCCTTCTCCAGGAAACAACGAGTACTTCCCCTGTCAGCAGTATCATCCTCGCTGAAAATCGCAGATACCATCGTACCAATTGATCCGACGTTATTATATCAACGGATTTCGTTTGCAAAACAGTCGCAAGACGATCTGAGGAAATATTTCGCATACGAACTTGCGCCATACCCTCTATCTTTGTTTGATGGTATTGGAATGCGTAAGAGTCTAAAAGCAGATCTTTACAACTTATTTTCTCCTCTGGAAGATGCTGCAGTAACATCAGGAGATGTGCTTTATGTAATAGATGGGGGTTATCTGTTGCATAAAGTCGTGTGGCGAAAGGGAGACATTTTCTCAGAGGTCTGCAAGAAGTACATAGATTATATCAAGAAACGCTATGGCAGTCATGTAATTATTGTGTTTGATGGTTATCCCGAGGATTCAGCAACCACGAAAACTTCGGAACGTTTGCGGCGAATGAAAAAATCAATTTCTACAGATGTTCTTATTGAAGAAACCATGCCATCAACTATGAGTCAAGAAAAGTTTTTATCAAACAATAAAAACAAGTCGCGCTTAATAACAATGCTCAAGGCAAAACTGCAGGTTGTTGGTTACGAAGTAAAACAACATCAAGAAGATGCGGATACGCTGATAGTTGGAACTGCCTTGGAGAAAGCTTCAGATTATGAAACTGTTGTCATTGTAGGCACAGACGTGGATCTACTTGTAATACTGACTGGCGTATCCGAGGAAAGGCACAGCAATGTCTACTTTTTGAAGACTGGACAAAAGAAATCCCCAAATCGGTTGTATTCTACCAGAAGTTTAAAAGAATCCGACTTAGTAGAATATATTCTAGTGTCTCATGCTTTCGCTGGTTGCGACACAACTTCTGCTTTATTTATGCAGGGAAAAACAAAACTGCCTTCGATGATCGTTGAAAAAAAAGTCGACCGCCCAGATTTACTAGCAGCGTTGGAGTCCTTCAAGCATAAAGATGTCCAGCCCGATGAAATTGCTGATGCTGGAGAACTAATCTTGGTAGCTCTGTATGGAGGAAAATCCGGTTCAAAATCAAAATCGCTTAATGACCTACGTTACGAAGGATTCTGTCGGTCTGTAACGAAAAGCAAGGTCAACCTTGCTAGTTTGCCGCCGACAAAAGCAGCCGCACGACAACATTCATTCCGTGTCTACCATCAGGTTCAACAATGGACGGGTAAGTTTTACTTATTTGCTATATTCAGGTGTTGTATTTGTAATTGAAAATTGACCTGAAATAACCAATTAATTTTTAATCTCACTTTAAAATTATTTTTGTATGTTCTTGCCTGCAACAGGTAACAATCTACCAGCTACGTTATGGGGCTGGGAGCAAGGACCGAATGGCCTGATGCCCGTATTGACCACTGAGGAAGCTGCACCACCGGAAATACTGCAACTTGTGTCTTGTAAATGTGCAAAAGGATGTGGACGACAATGCGGTTGTCGAAAAAGTGGATTAACATGTTCCGAAATCTGCTACTCCTGTCATGGTCAATCTTGTACCAATGCGAAGAAGTATGAAGTTGACGAATCTGATCAGGATGAGGATGTAGACTCAACCCAAAAAGATTTACTAGATGTCCAAAGTAACCGATTCGGTGAACCACTGGACGAGTGTCTTCGAGGACAAGAGGATGAATCAGACGCTGACATAACACTTCCCGAAAATGAAGAGGATGAAACAATACCAGATGACGAGGAATTAAATCCGGTTGACAGTTTAAACGAATCCCCCGGGCCATCGACTAGGAAAAGACGGCGATTATGAATGTATTAATTAAATTTTTAATTTCAAAACTCATGTTATTTTTTTATGGTTCAATCGATAATCATAATTTAATTTACGCTATTAAACATATTTGGATATTCAATGAAAATACATTTTAACAAAAGTTAGAATACTTTAAATTATTATTAAAATTTAACTAAATATTTTTCTTACAGTTTATAAGGACAAGCAAGATGAACACAGAACAATTCATTTTACGTTGAAACACGTGATTGTGGAATTAACAATTCATTTTTGGAGCACGGACGAACATTATTGTCATCAGTTAACTGAAAATTTTATTTAGTTGTATTGAACACGCAGACAAATTTCTGTGTGTTAACTTTATTACCATGGGTAATTTTTACCGTAGAAAATTATAAAGCTCACTGTAAAAAAAGAACTTTAAAATTTCAGTGAATCTACTGAAATCTAGTTGCAAGTAATTTGACTGAAATTTTAAAGTAATACTTTAAAATTCATAACCTGCAATGTATGATTCTAACACTGATATAGTACAATGCATAATAAATAAAAGACGTATTTTTAAAAGACTTTATACGTATACGAATATGTAAACTTCAAAAATAGTTTTAAAAACACAGGAATATAAACAAATTAAAGTTCACCTTAAATTTTAAAGTCATAAATCTGATGCATACTATAGATT
>JABFQL010000075.1:0-10165 GCA_022816945.1 Triteleia sp. ZL-2020
GATAACAGTACGGTTTGTGTTTTTAATAAGATTTATATTTACCACGTTTTGAAAAACATTTTCAAGTTTTTGAATTTTTAATGTAGCAAAACATTTATAGAAAAAATGTACACGTATTCCTCGACTAATTCTAAGTACTTTTTATTCATATATATATATATATATATGGGACTGTGCCAACTCTCCGCGGTGACAAATATCCGCGCCATGTATTGTATATCTATATATAATATATATATAGATATACAATACATGGCGCGGATATTTGTCATCGCGGAGATTTGGCACAGTCCTATATATATGTGTATTTTTTTTTTTTTTTTTTTTTCGTATATTTGATAGTTTTTGAGTAAAAAATTCATGAATATTTCTACCGCTTTTTGACAGAAAACCACCATTTTGGAAAAATGAGGGCCAGAAAAAAAATATTCCATCCATGGTCTTAGAGAATTTAAACATGCCGGCCAGGATTTCTGGTGATATAATGATTATTTAAATACAGCAACAACTAAAGAAACGAGTTTGACCAAAAAAGTCACGTAGAAATCGATTTTTTATCATTCAAACGTAAAAGTAACATGGTTTTTGAATGTATGATGAAAAACAAATTCCAGACTCTGAAAAAGTCTCCTCATGAACCCCTGAAATACGATTTTGAAAAACAGCGAACATTTTACGTAACAGTATTGTATACTTAAAGTTGCGTGCACAAAATTGTCGTTTTGCGCGTTAATGGGTTAAGCAAGTTGTTGAGTGCATCGATTCTTTTTTTTTTTTTTTTTTTTTTTTTAACAAGTAAAACAGACGCCAATGTTACTTCCTATTAATTAGAAATTGTTCAATGTGAAAAGTTGTCCATTTAAGATCGTATCAATTACAGGACTCACTTGCGTATCATTTTGTAGAACTGATAATTATTTCAAACGGTCAACGTTTTGAACTTGTCGTACACATTCTTTTCATAAACGTAAATGACAGTTTTTATTTCACCTTTGTGATAACTTTAGGAAACCTACATATTAACCCTTTGAGGGTCACCATGCCATTGGTGATACAATTGTGCAAAATTAATTTTCTAAAAAAATAATTGTGAAAATGGGATTCTAAATTTGTCTTTCGCACTCCTTAGGGACTAAGTAATATGTAATAAGAGAATTTTTCAGTTTCAAATGTTGATAAGACTTTCAAAATATAGTAATGTTTGTCATCAGTGAACTCTCGGTATCAAAATTGTGCTTTACAGTAGTTTATCAGAAAATCTTTAAAGTAAGTATATTAATAAAAATGTTCGTCAAAGTTTACAGTAAGTAGGAATTCTCTATTTCATAATGTGCAAACATTTATACATGTTATAGTTTTTCATTGTTTTATCGGGTTGTATATTGTATAAACTGAACAAAAAAAAGTTAGGCCAAACTGAACGTAATTGATGGATGTCGATCATTGGTTAGGTCGAAAGGGACATTTCACGTCCACGAAACACGGCATGGCACAACGTTTTTCACGGAATCGGCGGAAGAACAATAGTTGCAAGTATTTTGCTGTTCATGCGTCCGTGATTCATGACAAATACCACATTTCATTATGCCATATAAATAATGTATGTGTTGTTAATGTAAACTATATTGCAATAAAACATCGTCAATTACCGAGGGTACTCTGTTGACTTTTTTCAAATTAAGAAATTATGACAGTCGTCAGTTATATATAAACATTTTCGTTTCTGGTTTGGTTGCATGAGCTTCTAGCATTACTCATATATGCTTTTGACCCGTCGGTTAAATGTTGCGGTTTAAAATTTCCTGTGTTAATAAACAGCGATGACGCCGTAAGCATTTGACTTTGAGCGCAACGGGTGCTGTGAACCAAGTGTTTCAATTTTCCGTTTACGTCTTTAAAATGAAAACTAGAACAAAGTAAATAAGAAACCGAATTTTTCAAAGGTGTCTGGTAAGTGGCGAAGAAAGTAGAAATTTGGTAACAAGTTCTTGACACTGAAAAGGCGTTGACACATCCGTACGTAACTGTTTAACGACATCTTTGTTATTTTAATGTCTCTTGAAACGTTGGTTTTTTTAATAAAATAAATTCCGACTACCAGAAGCAAGTACTGCTGATAGTATTCATGATTCATTATGTCGTGCAACATGGGCGTGGAATATTATTGTAAACAGTATTTGAATTCGGAACCTTTCCAGTAAAACTTTACTGATATGGGACGAGGCAATCTGTTGACGGAATTGGGCGGTTTCACGTTGCATAACCTTAGTTCGACCGTGTCCAACATGTTGTGCAGTGACCATGGTTCGTTACAATATAGTAATAACAATAGTTAGCAGAAAAAAGAAGTTAGGCAAAACTGAACGTCTTTGATGGATGTCGAAGATTAAGCAAGTCGAAGGGGAACATTTTAAGTCCTCAAAATAAGGGACGGCAAAATATTTTTCACGAATCGGCGCAGAAACTGCAGTTGTAAGCATTTCGACGTTAACGCGGATGAGAAAACGATACATAACAAATGCCACATTTCCTTATCCTACTGGAATAAAAGGCATTTCATCTCTTTCTTCTGAAGAAAAGAAATAATGACGACATTGATTATGCAAATTATCTCGAATTACATGGAAAACGTTGTTTTTTCCTGCTTTGGGATACGCTGACAAACTAATCATTCGAAACTTGGTCTCTCATCTTTTTTCCCAGTTTCGAATTTTTGTTCTTTGTACGAATTAATTAAAATTGAATTAGAAAACTTTATTTCGGCACGGCATAAAATTAAAAACCAGTTGGCAGATTATAGTTGTTACGCGTATATTATGTCAGTTAGTACTGACTATATCTGATACGACATAAAGCAATCATTATATTGTACTACAGTTGTGTTGCTGAACGTCAGTTGATTGTATTTGATGTTTCCGATCAAATCATACGGCACGGCATATCAGGGTACATTGTACTGACAATATTCAAGTTGTAAAAATCGAAATTAATGTCAGTTCAGAAACATGTAATCGAATACTTTCGCCTAAAAGGTTTAAAATAAATTTTATGTTACACGTGCTCGGGAAACGCAGTTTCCCTCCCTCGCGAGAGGGAGGGAAACATATTCCGCGAGAGGGAAACAACATTTCCCTCCCGGGAGAGGGATATCTTGTTTCCCCCTCCCTCTCGCTCAGGAGTGAAACTGCTATTTTTCCCTCGGTCTTGTAACATAAAACATATACCTAACATGAGAGAGAAGTTGTCGATTGCAGACGAGTGTCATGGCCAACTTCCCTCCCTTGTTAAGTAATGTACTATTTAATGGTAAAAGTACATTAAGTGCGGCATTTATTGAGAACTCGTGGGAAAACAAAATTTACTGTATCAAGGGTCCCTAATAGAGCACTACAGTTGAAACAACGTTGAATCAACGTTGACAAAACCGTTGAGACAACGCTGAATCAACCGTTGAATGTCAGGTGATATAACGTTGATTCAATATTGCTGGCTCAACGTTGAACCGTCAACGTTGATTCAACCCTGAAACAATCCTTTATCAACGTTGATTCAACCCTAAATTAACCCTCTATCAACGTTGATTCAACCTTGAATCAACGTTATATCACCTGAAATTCAACGGTTGTTTTTAATAAATTATTTTTACGCTTTAGTATAATTTTTTTCAATTAGCGCATAGAGAATTTAATTTTATACTCAATGCTTTTCTTGTTTATTACATTTGACCAGTATTTTTCAAGATTTAATGGAGCAATGGTAAGCATAATCGTCGAGCGCTCCAGGGCCCTTAATGCTGACCAATACACACGATTGAGAATTTTATGCAAGAGCGGTAGGCGTGTGGCGTAAATTTGTAGCTTTACACGGATAGGTTGCGCCCTATAAATGACATTATGTTAAAATTTACCGCAAATTGTGAAAAGAATTTTGCAATAAACATTCGTCTTTTCGTATTTAATTTAATAACTGTTTAGAAATATTTTCAAATGTTGCCTTTGCAAAATGGCAACGCAACGCAACATATAGTTTAATAAATTCAGTTACATGAAACTTTATATTTAAAGCATTAAATAGTGAACAAAAATGATAAGAAAAGCGACACGGCACATTCGATGTGTAGAGTTAAGTTTTTCAACATTTTTGGGATGCATTCTGCGAAGAATTTGCGTTATTCTTAGCCGACTTGCTGTGCTCTTGCACCCGAAGCCGATTGCACATTGTAGTTACTGTTCTGCTGTACTCATCCAAGTTAATGGAATGTGACCCTCGTGTTAAGCATTACAGAATCTTAAAATTAACGAGTTGTTAATTTCTGTATGTTATGTTTAATGCGATTGTTAATTGCACACCGTTTCGGTTATTATGATAATTTATAATTATAATTCAATTATGCTTACTGAATATATCAATGTACAATTTCTGGGGTATTGCCTCTTCGACGGATTTACCATGTCCACTCATTGACATCAGTTTAATTTTTTCGGTTGTAAATATATTTTTGTACAATTGACGTACCATTTCTCGCGGATTTGAACGATATCTTACAACTAAATGTTCCGTCTGTGATTTCGCTGACGGTAAATCAATTGAACTTTCACTCGTAGTCGCAGTCTGTAATGTATTGTGGTGTTAATATTTTAATTAGTAGGCTTTAATGAAACTAGTAAACGTACTTTTGTAGCACATTTTTCGGAACAATGTTCAATAGGTTTAAAATGATTTTACCCATGATGGTTGAAAATGTTACGCATAAATTGTAAATTCTCGGGTTCCAGCATATACTTTAGGAAATTAATATTTTTCTCAGTAACTACAAATAGATAGGAAATAATTAATTTCGATAGTAACTACACATATATAAAAAATAATAGAAAGCAAATGAGAAACCTTGAATATTGTTGATCGTGTTACTTTTTCTGGTCGTGAAGCTTATGTTTTGAGCCTTTCCTGTTAAGAAGAAAAATTTTTCAATAATTCTGTTACCAATAGAAATTAATTGATTCAAGACGATATACTTATTGTCATCTTCAGCGTCAGATAAATGATCCTTTTTTTGTCGTTCAACTAAAATACTGTGATGCAGCTTCGTCAGAATTATTGGCCAAGGAAACGTTAATTCAACATCAAAATTGTCATCATTGCTAATGAGTACGTTTGGCAGTTGCATTAAATTACACTTTGAAGAGATTTCTGACAATAGGAGACACTGAAGAATTAAATTTCCTTTTTTTACATTTTGTAATATTTATTGTAGTTTGTTTTACAAATTTAAAAACACGATGACGTCAATTCACGCGTATCGGTGATTACGTTAATATCACCTTTAAGGCAATTTACTGATAGTACACGGAGGAAAACAAACTAACAAATGTTAATAAACTTTATAATATTTGCAGACTCTGTTAACAGTATGAAATATGCCTTTTATAATATGTATAATTATCGCATTAAGGAGATATATAAGCTTTGTGTAAAAAACTGTTTAGAGCCTACAGTATCTGTAAGTGATAATTTTCACACGATGAATACGTTGCTGAAAAAGTTTAATATAAAATTAATACCTTCGGTATTAATAAGACTCTCCCAGTTACAGAGATTCGGTCGAACATGTTTCAGCAATATATTCATTGTGTGAAAAATAAAAAAAATAAAAGAAATTGAAACTGCGTGAACGTAGAACTTATACATCCCATTGAGGCGATTAAATTAGAATGTTCTTTGTAGTAAACTACTTATTTTAAATATATTTTAGTATAGTGGTCAAAATTAATTTAAAAATCTAAAGTTAACTTTACTTTCTCGGAAATCGAAACATCGTTTTACGTGGAAAATTATATGGGTTTCCAAATCGAATCCCAGAAATAAGAAATCTTAATGCAGTATTTTTATATAAATTCTGCATCTCAACTCTTAAGTTTAAGCTGGGCGTTTGTAACATTTGCGTATAGTCAATATGTATTCATTGAGAAAAAAGTAACGTTTAGCAAACTCCACTTCGGTTGGTGTGGCAAGCGCCACCAACGTTGCGCTTGACTAACGCTACGTTGGTTTTTTTGAAAACGCTCTCTTTGGTGCTTCAATTACCCCAACTGTGTTCAGCTTGTTACCCCCCGAATTTGAAAATTGAGAGCCCTGTTATTAGGGGACTGACAAGTTCAACACAAGTGAGGTAGAGAAAGTTCCAAAGTGAGCGTTCCCAAAAACCAACGTAGCGTTAGTCACGCGCGACGGTAGTGGTGCTTGTCACAACTACGTAAGAGTAACTTGCCAAACGCCAATTTTTTCTCACTGTTGCGAACAAGAGCTTCATTTCGAAAGTAATACTCGATACATATCACAATTTTTTCTGAACAAAGTGTGCAATTGCTCAATAATTTGACATATAACGTCAAGATATGCGAGTTGACTTTAGAGCACGAGGATTGGCGTACAATCATATTACGAAGGAAGGAATTTTCGATGATTGTACTCACCAGAAACATGTTTAGCTAATTTTGACTTCGTTTGTTCCTTTCTTTCGTTGGAATATTCTAATTTGTTGTTTAATGTATTGACACGTGAAGCCACCGTCATTGGCAGGTTCACTATTAAGTTGAAAATTTGTGTCAACGCTTAATATCGTTGGTTTACTATGCGCAGCAAAAGACGTGTCTTTCGTTACATTTTAGTCAGTTTTTATGCCACAATTTTTAACATTTACGTTACGTTGTAATGTCATAGACTTTTTCGGCACGGCATTCGATAGCTCTTCCTTGGCGATATTGCTTCTAACATGTTAATACCCCAACAAAACCGAATGCAACTTTTGGATGTTGAAGACTGTGCATGTCGGAAGGGACATTTCACGTACACAGAAAACGGCACGGCAAAACAATTTACGCGGAATAGATGCAGAGACAATCATTGCAAATATATCGCTTCAAATTTCGGACAATGCATCTTGCAGCCATTCAATTCATGTAGGAAAACTTGCTCCGAAATACCGCAAAAAAACTGAAGCTCACTGATGGATGTTGAAGACTGTGCATCTCGAAAAGGACATATCACGTCCACAACATACGGCACGGCAAACCGGTTTACGGAGAACAGATACAAAAACATTCATTTCCATCATATCGCTCCAACTTTCGGTCTCCTAGTCTCGTTAAATTGTTGAAAGTTCTTATGTCACAATTTTTAGCATTTACGTTAGGTCTTAATGTTGTTGACTTGTTCGGCACGACATTTGATAGATGTTTCTTGGCGATATCACATGTAACAGTTTAATACCTCAACAAAACTGAAGGTACTGATGGATGTTGAAGACTGTGCATGTCGGAAGGGAAATTTCGCATCCACAAAAAGCGGCACGGCAAAACATTTTACACGGAGTAGGTGCAGAAACAATCATTGCGAATATTTCGCATCAAGTTTCCGACAATGCATCTTGCAGCGATTGAATTCATGTAGGAAAACTTGCTCCAAAATACCGCAACAAAATTGAAGGGAACTGATGGATTTTGAAGGCTGTGCATGTCGGAATGGACATATCACGTCCACAAAATACGGCACGGCAAAACATTTTACGGGGAACAGATGCAAAAACATTCATTTCCATCATTTCGCTCCAACTTTCGGTCTCCTAGTCCTGTTGCCATTCAATAGATGTTTTTGAGCTTAGTCGTAGAATTTTTCTTTAAATTAAAATAATTTCTTATTTGTCTATAACCTTGGTCACGGGGTCAAGAACATAGGCAACATTGAGATCTCGTATTTCAATTAATAAGCAGTTTGAAATAATGTTTTTCACTTCCAACAATGCTATATCGTTACTCTCCGTGCATCGATGACCGTAAATGAAAGTCATATTTTCGTACAACTGCAATGATATTGCCTGTAAATTTAGCTTTCTCACAACCGCGTACAACTTCGTTCCACACGTGTCAGTACTGATGCAATCACCGACACATTCACAAACGTATATATGTAAAAATTCCAAAATTATTCCCACAACTGGATTTCCATTTTCAATGAACTTAATGCATGTACTGTTTGTTCGACGAGTACGAGTGTATGACAGTGATTCGTAATAAACACCACACTTCATTACTCTATAGAAATAATGTATGTGTTTGTAATGTAAATTATATCCCAATAAAAGGTTATTAATTATCTCGGGTACTTCATTAACTTGTTTCAAACAACCAATTATTTGTAAGTCGTCAGTTACATAACAAAGTTTTCTTCTCTTGTTTGGTTGCATGATTTTCTCGCAATACTCATATGCTTTTGACCCGTCGGTTAAGTGTTGGGATTTAAAATTTTCCATGTTAATTAACAACGACGACGCCGTACACATTTGACTTGGAGCGCAACGGGTGCCGTGAATCAACTGTTTCAATTTTCCGTTTATATCTTCAAAATGAAAACAAGATAAAGTAAATAAGGGACCGAATTTTTCGACGGTGTCTGGTAAGTGAAGAAGCAAGTGGATATTTGGTAACATGTTCTCAACACCGAACAGTTGTTGAAACATCCTTACGTACTTGGTTAACATTATTTTCGATAGTTCAATGTCTCTTGATGAAACGCTAGTTTTGCTAATTAGATAAATTCCTACCACCAAGAGCATGTAGTGCTGGTAGTATTCGGGGTTCATTATATCGTGCAATATAGGCGCGGAATAATATAGTAACCAATATTTAAATTCGGAACCCTTCCAGTAACACATTTCTGATATGGGACGAGGCAATCTGTTGATGAAATTGGGTGGTTTGACGTTGCGCAACCTTCGTTCGACCGTGTCTAACATGTTGTGCATCGACCATGGTTTGTTACTATATTTGGCATCAAAGAAAAGTTTCATCGAAAATTTTGTCCCTCCCAGATAAACACAATGTAAATCATCTATCGTTGTCGTGTAAATATAATCATATACAAATAAATTTAAAGCTGACGGACCTTTTACTCCAAACTGTACTACGCCCGTATTCAACGTTTCTTCTGCCTCAATTCTAGTTTCTTCGGTAGTTCTTAGCTGCAGGTCATCTTGATACGGATAGACATGAACTCTTCCTTCATTTTTTCCTTTTTCCTTGCACACCGCGCAACCATAGGCACCGTTGTACTGCGTCATATTCAAAAATAGAGCCTTAGCAGGAAGGTCGCAGTTACCGCCTATGACAATGCCTCTAACACGACGGTAAACGTTTGGTTCGGGTGTTTCAAAGTCAACGCCATGATACAATTGCTGCATGTCATTGTAAAATGCGTTCATGAATAAATTGGCATTTGGTTTCTTATTTCCAAACCATAGACCAGCCAGAATGGTATTTTCTAATTTGTATCTCTGTAAAAGCGGCAATTCGTTTATTGTAAGGTAAAAAGGCCAAACGTTAAACTTTGCCGATTTGTAGACTTGGACTCCATCAGAATTCCACGTAAACGAGATATTTGATGGGTCAGATAATACACCTCCCGGTTCACAGAGTTTTTTGTATACTAGTCCGTCGTATACATCCTCGAAATTTTCTGCTACCTCTTTACGACGTTCAACTTTGTGACGTAACATATCGTAAAATTTCTGTCGCCGAAATAATGCTTGCAACTGCGATACCACCGATATAGAAAGAAAACAGCCGGTGCCTTTTAAATAACCGCAACTTCCGCACACCGCTTTAGCATCAGGCAACAAGGTCTCACAGTTTTTGCAATAATAATGACTTACCGGGTTTACTTCTATGTTGAATAAAATTTTTTTTAATTTATGAAAACTTTTTATGCACAAATTTCTAGCTGGACAATGTATAAAAATCAAATTTAATATGTCCTTTAGACAGACTTTCGACAATTTGTGTCGCAGGAACACTAACAACACAGACAGTACACTTTCTGCTACAGTAATTTCTGCTCCGTCGTATAATGGTACATCAACAAAGTTGTCATCAAATTGTTCATCCTCGTCTGAGCTTGAGTTTTGTGCATCACCTTCGTCATCGGTCAAAACAGTATCAGTGCTTGACGCATCAGACTCTCCGTCGTTCATGTTTTCCGCTTCTATATAAAATTTTATATTTATTTTTAAGATTTCATTCGTTTGAATCTGTTATTCTAAGAATGTATTATTTATAATGTGTACCGTGTTTTTTCGCAAATGCTACACATAACAGTTGTAATTTTAAATTAA
>JABFQL010000076.1:0-10150 GCA_022816945.1 Triteleia sp. ZL-2020
ATCTTTGTTTATTTCAAGTGGTTATACGTTTGCTACCTTGACTTTTGTAAATCTAACACGACTGCTTATTTTTGCCCAATATACTATTTATCTACGTGAATGTGTTTTACAGAATTAAGGGAAAAAACAGTGATGTCGAGGAAGGAAATTTTCGATGTCATCAGACATCGCATAAATGAAGAGAACAAAGTTTTGTGCCAAGTAATTGAACAATATTTAACACAAACAAATGAGCAACCGTGCAATTTGTCACACACAGTGAAAGAAGACTTGAAATTGGTGATTAGTAAATTGAGAACAACATTGAAATTAGTGACGTCGGATACACACCTACAACATTTTTTCTACAAATCTAATGAATTTTTCCACAATTGGTCTGCCATATTGGATCCGCCATTTTGTTTTTTGAAAAAATATCAAATTTGAAATTAGCAATGTCGAATACATACCTACACAAATTTTTGCCCAAATCTAATGAATTTTTCCAAATTTGGTCCGCCATATTGGATCCGCTGTTTTGTTTTTTTCAAAAAATAATATCAAAATTGAAATCACTGACTTTAAAAACCTAAATGGACTGATTTTCATAACCATTTGAACATGTTTTCTAATTTCGGCCACGAAATCGAGATTTGGCATGACTGTGCGACGGAAAAGGCAAACTAACAGAAAATCTAATCAAGACTTTGACGCTGTACTACGGTCTCGCGATCAGAAGGCACCCTGATTCTAAGGACGAAATGAAGAAAGCAATCTGGGCAACCTTTTATCACAAAAGTTCGACAGATAATAAACCACAATACCATTTTTGTCTGGAAGGCGCACAGAGCTGGTGTAAATGGCGTGTCGCCGAAGCTGAAGGCACCCTCGACAAGTTCAAACATGAACCTCCAATACCGGTAAATTGCTTCATTGTAAAAATAATATAATGATATTTTTCAGTATTGTATAATGTATTAATATTTTACTTTCAGGAAGTGGTTCAAAACGCCGTGAAGCCAGTGTACGAATCTCTGACGGAAGATGATTTATTGGAGCGATGCACTGGTGGCAATACTCAGAATTCAAATGAGTCATTCAATTCCATGGTCTGGAGGTTGAATCCTAAACACATGCACTGTACCAGCCAAATCGTAGAAATCGCGACCTACACAGCAGCCAATATATTCAACGAAGGATGCTTCTCTTTACTGAAAACAATGAACGTTCTGGGGATATCTGTTAGCCTGCAAGCTAAGAATTACGCTTTAAGAACAGACAAAGATCGCATCGAGAAGGCAGAAAACAGCATAAGCATCGCTGCGAGGGAAGCATTGTTGGCTAAACGAGAAAAACAAGCGGCAGAACTTGCACTTTATGAAGAAAAAGAAGGAACCTCGTATGGCGCCAGAATAGCTGAATAAGTGTAAGTAAAAATTTTGATTTTGTTAAAAATTAATTAATTTTTTCATTTTTGGTCCGCCATTTTAGGAGCGCCATTTTGAATTTGGCAAATGTGACTTTAGATGTATACTCAGAAACAACAAAAACCCATATTTTAGTATATTGCGTATCAAGAGCGGAATATCAGCGTTTATAAACGAGTGTGGAGTTGGATGCACGAGACGACAGCGAGGGCGAAGCCCGAGCTGTAGTCGAGTGCACCCAACTTCACACGAGTTTGTAATCGCTGATTCCGCTCGTGATACGCATTTTACTTTTTGTAACAAGTGCAGTGAAAATGGGTCATTGCTTACCTCTTTAGGGGCCGAATATTGTTTATTTTGAGGTTAGTATGAGCAAGAGCGGTATGTAATAGAATTTTACTGCTTCCTACGTCATCATTTTGATGACGTAGGAAGCAGTAATTTCTATTACATACCGCTTGCTTATACCAACCTGAAAATAACAATATTCGGCTTCCTAAAGAGGTAAATAATGACCCGTTTTCACTGCACGTGTTACAAAAACCATTTTGCGTAACGTGTTTCTGTTCGCTAAAAAAAAAAATCGCAAAAAAGACCCTTTTTCCCAAAGACTCAATCGACCAATAAAAACAGAGGCTTTGTATATAATAGTTATTTTAATTGGATGACTATAATAGAACACATATTTTGATTGGCTATTACTTAGCAATCCACAGATTGTTAAATTTGCAATCTAAGATTGTTAGTTTAGCAGTCTATTTCTCTCAGTGTATTTTGTTAAATATCAATTTCATTCACTTTAATATTCCACAAGGACAAATAATTTGTCATCGTTGTGATCAGTGTTTACAAACACACTTCGACGAATGCGAATCAGTTATTAAGATATCAAAGTAATGAGTAGTGTTTTGTCGCCTGACGAAAAGTTAAGATGGTGCGTCTTTCTATGCAGGAAAAGGTGGATATTATTCTACTCTACGGTGCAGCAAATGAAAATGTTGAAGCTGCAAGGAATTTATATTTAAATCGTTTCGAAGATAGAAATCTTCCTGGGATTGCAACTTTCTACCGCTTAGTCCAACAATTCAAACAAACTGGCACTGTTCATCCGAAAAAGAAAAACAGAAGAAATACTGCCACTAATGAAGAGGCTGAAACACATGTTTTAGCTGCTGTTGCTCATGACCATCACACCAGTTCAAGACAAATTTCCCGAGGTTCGGGAATTTCAAAAACAAGTGTTCTGAGAATTTTGAAAAGATTTAAATTCCATCCTTATCATGTCTCTTTACACCAGGAACTTCATGGAGATGACTTTCAGAATCGTTTAAATTTTTGCAATTGGGCGATGCAACAAATCCAAATAAATCCTTCTTTCTTTAGTTCTGTGTTGTTCTCAGACGAAGCTACATTTACCAACCATGGACAAGTAAACAGACACAATATGCATTATTGGTCTGTTGACAATCCGCACTGGCTTCGAGAAGTAGAGCGCCAAAGACCTTGGAGTGTTAATGTTTGGTGTGGAATAATTGGAAACAGATTAATTGGACCGTATTTCATTGAAGGCACATTAAATGGACAAAAGTACACCCAATTTCTGCAGAACATTTTGCCAGGATTGTTAGAGGAATTACCACTTCAACAACGCTTCAACATGTGGTACCAACATGACGGTTGTCCAGCCCATAATTCCATTCAAGCTCGAGCAATGTTGGACACAAATTTTCCTGGTCGATGGATTGGACGTGGAGGACCCGTTTCTTGGCCTGCTCGTTCACCTGATCTTACATCACCTGATTTTTTTCTGTGGGGAATGCTTAAAGAAAAATGCTACAAGGAAATTCCAACAACGCCAGAAAATATGCGACAACGAATCATCAATTCTTGTCAATCATCATTAACTCCAGATATTTTAGAAACAACAGTGTCAAGCTTCAGACACCGTGTCTTGAAATGCATAGAAGCTGACGGTCATCACTTTGAACATTTGCTCAAGTAAACTGAGCAGTTGGTTTATTTATCATTATTAGTTATTTAATTGCTTACATGCATTTATTTATTGTTTATGTTCGATGTTCACATATTAATTCATTATTTAATTATTTATCGATAAATTATTAATTGGCCCTTTTCAGGGCCGCCAAAGTTTCATAACAAGAATATTTTTATTACTACAAAAATAAGTAACACGTTCCTTTTACTTATTCGTATGCCGTAATATTCGCAAATATCATTATAAATTATTTTTTCTATTACAGTGCCATCTCTTGCGAATCGAAAAAAATGTTTCGAATAAAAATTACGTATTTTGTCCTGCAGTATCTGCATCTGCATTTCAAAATGAGGTTGCCATTTAAGATTTCAAAGTTTCGCTGGACCCACATATTTTGTTCATAAATTCCATTTTGCAGTCCGATGTTGTATATAAGGCTAAATTTGACTATACTAATAAAGTTGCATTGTGTTAGTGAAGGTTAGGTTAGGTTTTATGGATTTGTGGAGCCAGGATCCTCAACTGTAGTCAGAGTTCCAACTTGTCCATCAGCAGCTCTTCAAATTATGTATATAGTTAGTACTGGTGTTGGGCGTGTGTGTGCCTTTTTCGGTTTGTAGGTTTGCAATGCTTGTGTATAGATGTGCAGTTGTCTCTCATAGCGTGCGCGTGCTCAATGGCTGAATACATGCGCGAGTGGAATGAGAGGGGTTAGCGGGGTGGGGGATGGATAGGAATCGGGGGAAAGTGAAGGATATTTATGGGAATCTGCAAGATTACCAGTGGCGCGAGAATATGAAATTCAAATATAATTTTAGTGATTAGTACTGAAAAGAAATGAATGAATATTGAAATTGTGACACTAATTTTCAAAAAAGTTTTAAGATTATTAAATTTAAGTTTGATTATATTGTTGTGGATTATTTATTTTATGGAAATTTGTGGTCAAATATAAACTTTTGTATTATTTATATATGTGGCTATAGGGTTCAAGAGAGCAAGTTTATATTGTTTTAGTATTGTTATAATATCTGAGGTTCTATAGAAACTTGCGTTCTGTTTCCGCAAACTATTTTTCAAAATAGTTCGTTGTTCTCTGAAATTTGGGCATTCCATAAAGAAATGGTATAAGTCCTCTCTAGGCCAACCACAGGAACACGTTGCCTCACCAATTATGTTTTTTCTTGCAATGCTTTCATTTAAAATAGTGTGGTTAGATCTAATTCTCAGTAGGGTGACTATAGGTTTTCTTTTCTGTGGGAGTTTCACAAACCATGGTTTAGTAGAAAAGGATCCAGTGTAAAAATTTTTCATAAAAAACTGAGCTTTATTTGTATGACAATTTTCTAATCTTTTTGTTTGATTTTTTATTAGAATTTTATGGGATTCTTCAAACCAGTCTGTATATGGAATTCTAAATGGTTCTATTGTGTTGTTAGAAAGTGCATTTTTAGCTAATCTGTCAGCCTCTTCATTATAGACAATTCCCACATGACTTGGGATCCAAATTAAATTTATTTTTCTGTCATGGGAGTTTATAACATATAATTTTTGTTTAATTTCGTTTATTATAAAATTGTTATTATTTGAGTTTGTAGAGGCGGATAAGGCAGATATAACTGATAAACTGTCAGTGAAGATGGAAAATTCTGGTTTGTGTAATAAATTTTCAATTATATATTGTAGGGTTTTATCTATAGCCAGGGCTTCAGCTGTAAAAATAGAGGCCGAGTCCGGTATTCTCATGCCAATTTCCCACTCGATATTTGGGGAATGCGAAGCAAAGGCAACACCCTGTGAGATAGAGTTTATTACATTTTTGGAACCGTCTGTAAAGAAATTTATATGATTATTCAAATTTTCATTATAAATGGTCTTGAAAATTTGATTTGGATTTGAGTTCTCTTCAAGGAAGATTTTTTGTCTGTAATTATGATGTTTGGTTTGTGTATTGAGCAATTGGAGTTAATCAAGTAGGAGTGGTGGTACGGAGTTTTTTTTATTTCAAATTTATTGACTTTTTTTATTATAAAATCAAAGGCGTTAACTGAGAATATTAGATTTTTGGAGTTTTGAAGCTTTCTAATATCGTTTTTATACTTGTTGTGAATTGCATTGTATAAATTTTTAATAGAATCTGTGACAGGGTTTGTAATTAAAGAGTAGTTTTTGATGTAATAATTTTTTGATAAGTTTGCAAATCTTAAGGTTAGTTCAGGGACACCACTCTCCAAAATAACTACCTTGTTAGGGGTACTTTTACGATAGCCTAAGGCTAGACGAATAGCTTTTCTCTGTATAGTTTCTAGTTTTTCTATAATAGACGAGTTATTTAAGTCAAAAATTTGGGCAGCATATTCAAAAATAGATCTGATTCCAGTTTTGTAAAAAGTTAACATTACCTTTATACTGGAACCCCAGTCCTTGCCTGCTATAATTTTCATAATATTGAATCTCTGCAGAGTTTTTTGCACGAGGGTCTTAAAGTGAGATTTCCAATCTAGTTTATAATGTAAATTTACACCTAGGAATTTAACAACCACATTAGGTTCGAGAGCTTGGTTGTTTAATATAATATTTGTAGATTGAAGATCTATAATTTTACGTGTGAATATCATGAAGTTGGTTTTCTCTATTGAGATTTCTAGGTGTTTTTGTTCTAAATAAGATTTCACGTTATAAAAGTTCCTTGTTAAGATGTTCTCGGCACTCTGAAGGTCTTTGTGGGTGATATAAATAACTATATCATCAGCATAGATTAAACATTTGATTTCAGCATCCAATATCTCAGGCAAATCACGCAAGTATAAATTAAATAGTGTGGGTGACAATACACTCCCTTGTGGTAGGCCATTTTTGGCTGGAATAGGGGATTCAAAAATTCCATTAATCTTGAAGATGAGGTCTCTATTGTTCATTACATTATGAATGAATGAGGTCAATTTGCGTGAGATACCTGCTTTAGCTAGATTATGAGATAACAACATAGGGTTTACGTTGTCAAACGCGCCCTTGATATCTAAGAAGAGAGCACAAGTATATTGATTGGTTATAAAGCCAAATCTGATATCATTAGTCAAAATAGATAAGTTGTCAATGCAACTCTTGCCTTTTCTAAAACCAAATTGGGAGCTACTAAAAATATGGTTTCTTTCGCAGTAAAATAAGATCCTTTTATTGATGATGCGTTCAAGAACTTTTAACAAACATTGTGCCAAAGCTATTGGTCTGAATTTTCCCAATTTGTTTTTCGGAATTGGAATAATTATATATTTAGACCATTCTTCAGGGTATGTGTCTGTATTTAAAATTTCATTGTATAGGTTGCATAGTACATTTAGTGTCTTGTCAGGGAGAGATTTAATTATTTTGTAACAGATAGCGTCTAGTCCAGGTGACGAGTCTGATTTAGTTTCCCTAATTGTCGCTTTTAGTTCATTTAGATTTATGTTAATATCTTGTTCTTGATAATTTATATTTTTAAAGGAGTTTGAAGGGAAAGAGTAGTATTTTGAAGGTGGGTTAGTTAGGGAGTTTTTAAAGTTTAGTATGTCATTTTGTAATGCTGTATTTGTGGTAGAATTAAATATAGGGTCTGGGTCTAGATTCTTATTATAAAATTGTCTAAGTCTGTGCCAAATTTTTTTCGTTGGGGTATTGTGATCTAATGTCTCACAAAATTTTTTGAACGATGCTTTCTTTGCTTTTTTGTATGTTTTTTTTGCAATAGCTGTAGCTTTATTTTTATTGATTTTATTGGTTAAATTCGGACGTCTTATAAATTCCCTTTCTGCTAGGGTTCTATTTTTTTTGGCAGTGTTGCATTCTTTATTCCACCAATAGCAGGGATGATGTTTTTTGCGATTTTTTTTGGTAAGGAGGTTATCAGGAGGTCGACACCCAACCCTACCGCCATCAGAGCCCTTAGGATTTGATTTGCCGGATTCCACTGCTTGGTAAATGATATTTATCAATTGATTATATTTATCATTAGGGGAAAGATCCTGATAAAACTCAGATGAAGAAGTCGTCTCATTTTCCAAAAATTGTTTAAATTTTATCATATCCACTTTGTTAAGATTAATACGGTGAGAGTTGTTAGTATATATCATTGATTTGCCTGTTATTGCAATTTCTATAGGTGTATGATCAGAACCATGCAGTGTTTGTAGTGGATTCCAGGTACACATAGGGTATAAGATATTTGTGGATAAAGAAAGATCTATAGCTGAAGGTCGCGTTAAGTTTGATGGGAAATGTGTTAGTTGTGGAGATTTAAGATTTAAGATGTCAAAATTTAGATCATATAATTTTTCTAGGAGATCGTCTCCCAAAGCCGAATCTTTGTGAGAACCCCAGAGTGAAGAGTGGGTGTTAAAATCCCCTAAAATAAGATGTAAAGAATCGGGATTATTTGGAAGTGAGTTAAAAAACTCTGACCACTTATTAAATCTTAAAAACTCGCTGTTTTCTTTTGGAGGTCTGTATAAATTCGTTATATAAAGAGGTTGTGAATTTAATGTTATTTTTAATGTCAAAGATTCTATGAATTTAGAAGAATTATATGTTTCTTTATATATTTCAACAGGTAGGTTATCTCTGATCAGAGTAATTAACCCACCTCCATGCTCATCATGTCTATCTTTTCTAAAACAGTTAAAATTTTTTACATTAAATACTTTATCTATTGGTAGATAGGTCTCCTGAAAAACCATAATATCATAATTTTTTGATATATGTTGAATGTCGTTGAATTTATTTAAAATACCTCTGCAGTTCCACTGAAGTATTTTCAATTCATTGAGTTCCATATTATGTTAAATTGACTTATTTGGTTGTTTTTCAAGAGATCTATCTAATTTTTTTTCGTTCGTAGGTTTCTTTGGGTAAGTTGTTTTGTTTTTATTTATTGTTTTGTTGATTGTTTCATCGTTTAGGGAAGATTTTGAGTTTGAATTTAGTAATTTAGTTTGGTTTGTTTTAGTAGTTTCTTTCAAGACTGAGGGGTATGAATTTCTATTATTGTTAATTTGTTGTGTGGAAATAATATTTGTATTTAATTTGCTTTGAAGTTCTTCACAAGAATTTGAATTGTAGGTTGGTTTTAAGTTTATTGTTTTATATATGTCTGTTTTTAATTTTATGTTTTCTTTCAAAGTAAGGGTATTTGTTTTAGATTTATCTTGCTGAGATTTATTGATATATTTATTTGTTATGTTTTGAATTTTTTGATTGTTGTTGTTTTCAATTTTAAGTGGGATAGGTAGGGAGGAAATACTTTTAATTTGTTTGTTAGAGTTACGGATAGGGACTGATTCGATAATGTCTTTGTTGGTATTATTATTAGCAATTAACTCAAGTTGTTTATTATTTGTTACTATTTTTGAGTATGATTTGGGATAATTGTGATCAGCTTGCTGATATATGTCAACAGTTAATATTTCATTTTTTCATGTTTCGATTTTTGTCCCAAGATAGGAAATTCTGTGATGTTTTGAATGTTTGGTTCGTTAGTAGCATCTAAGTCAATGTATTGTGGTTTTCTCTGATCTATCATTTCAAAGGCTTGTTTAATAGATATTTTATTTAAGATTGCGAGTTTGGAGGCTTCCATATATTTGGTAATAATGGGACATTTTTTGTTAGATGCCCAGTGAGATCCCTCACACCTAAAACATTTTGGTTTGTTATCGGGAGATTGGTAGTAGCATATATGATTGTTTGTGTTGTTGGGATCATTTGAAACACTTTGACCACACCTAAAACATTTCATGCTTGATTTACAAGAGGTGGCAAGATGTCCCGGGAAAAAACAATTGTTACAGACTTTCACTTTAGGGAAGTATTGAGATACCTCGTGTCTAACTCTGTGAAGATATACGTATCTTGGAAGATAATTATTTTGAAATTTGATAGAGACTGTTTGGGATGGTGTGAATTTAAATTTTTGTTTATTATTAAGGTCGCTTGCATCTTTATTGTTTTTTGTATGAGGGTCTTCTACCTCAGTTTTTCTGAATTCTCTTTTGACAGTAAGTATATCAAAACCTGCCGAAGGCATTACAATACTTTCAGCTATATCTTTGGTGTCAAGATCAAGAGGAACGCCCTTGATTACCCCAGTGGTGCATCTATAGCGCTCCGGTACAAAAACATTAAGGTTGTTGTCATGCCATAATTGTCTTTCACAAATAACCGAATTGGCTGATTTTGCATTCTTAAATTGCGATTCAAATTTATTTCTTGCTACATGTGTAACAATTGAGTCTGTTTCAGGAAAGAATTTATCTAAAAGTTTACCTATTTTTACCGGTTGCATGGATGGGATTGTCTGTCTTTTGTTATAAATTATATCTTCTTTGTTTATTTTTTGAGGGTCAGCTACTT
Source organism: Triteleia sp. ZL-2020 (assembly GCA_022816945.1). Lineage (NCBI taxonomy): Eukaryota > Metazoa > Arthropoda > Insecta > Hymenoptera > Scelionidae > Triteleia > Triteleia sp. ZL-2020. The sequence continues at coordinate 9,790 of JABFQL010000076.1, forward strand.
GAAACATAACATTGAACGGACCGTTATTTCTTTCCGAGAAAAGTTCAGATGGTTTTTTCTTAACAAAGAAATGAGGCAACGTGTTCTGATTGTTGTCAAGGTCGTTGTTATTTACGTTTGTTTCCGCGGAAATATTTTCGTTTTTGTTCAAGTTAGTTTTAGAGTTTTCGCGCGATAGATTAATTAAAATGTTAGCTGCAACAATTTCATGGTTTTTGGAAGGATTATCACTTTTTTCATTCGTACTTACGCTCTTGAAACCCTTGGCCGATTTGTTGACATGCGGTTCAAAAGATTCAAAAGATTTTTCTCTTTGTCTTTTCTTAGATTTAGTTACAAAGTCAATATCCATTATGGTAAG
>JABFQL010000077.1:0-10136 GCA_022816945.1 Triteleia sp. ZL-2020
CATTGGGTATATGTACTTTGAGTATCACAATAAGCGTAGTCTCCACTTCGCAGAGCAACTGCAACAAAGATAAAAAGTTGAATTATTGAATAAAGTACTTTTATGGAAAAATACTATTTAAATGAATCTTCAAAACTTACCTCGATAAGCATAACTACATGACAAAGCTGAATACATTTTTTCATTGATTCAGCATACGTCAAAAAAATTAATACTAGAACGAACAAAATAAATAATTTTAGATACATTTTTAATATATTGTCGAACCTTAACTATTAAGAAGTATTTTATTACACCCGAGTCGAAGGTATTTATACTCCGATATCAATTTGTGCGCAATTTATCACTAGCGCAGTGTCTAGTTCACAGAGCAACTTCAACTAATGCACGAAGTTGTATAATTGAACTTTTTTGTTTTAAAAATAGGCAAGTATTCAAATTCATGGCAAATATAATTATTCACTAACAGGAATACTTCCCGTAGAGAAGTAGAGAATAGTTAAATACTGAAATTACAATTTCATTATTATACTGTAGATTGCCAATTTTCAATATTTAAACATTTGAAGAAAAAAAAAGTATACATATAATTATAGAGGCTGAAGGATAATTTTGCCATGACGCGTTAAACGGCTGTTGCCTGTATTCAAAGGCACGAATCGTTGGGTCACGTGAACACCTGATTTTCGCAGCGAATGCTTGAATTAAGCAATACATATAAATAAAATAATTTCAAATAGTAACTGATTTACTGATGAAAAAAGATTCATTGATTGAGTGTATAATTCTTTTAGTAGTATAAATAACTGTAACATGCCAAATGTCATGTTACAATATATATTGTTCATTGCATACCTCGTAACGTTCAAATAAAATGTGGTTTGGAATACTATGAGATAGCACGGTAATGACATATGTACCAGTGGTAAATGACTCTCTCACTAGGAAATCGCCATCCTAAAAATGTAAAAATTATATATTTAAGATAACTCGAGTGGAAAAAGTGGACTGAGAAAAAATAATACTGAAAATTAGCATGTTACATATTAAATGTACATTATGATTTATTAATAATATTTTAGAGAATTAATATTTAATTACTGAAATTACTATTTCTGCATTGTATTGTAGTGTGCCAATTTTCAATATCTGAACATTTGAAGAAAAAATAAATATACATATAATTAAAGAGACTGTAATGCATTACAATATCAACGAGACAAAACCGTAGTATACGCACATGCATTTATGATCTGCGGAATAATTTGACATAGATTGAGAGAAAGATTTTAGTCGATGTTTCTTGTTATTTTGTCGTGAATTTTGACTTGATGTTTCGTGATGTGTCGTCACGTCAACATTTTTTTTCCTCTAGTAAAGAACAGTTTTTTAATATAAAGGAAAAGGCATCTGTCTTACAAAATGTAACAAAACACATGAGACTATTAGAATGCCGTCCTATATTTCGGATTGTCTGAATTAATATGTATACATGATTTATGTTTATGCATGATTTTCATTTTGGTACTAATGGTACTCTTCTTTTATTTTCCTCATGTTTCTTTCGAGTCACAAAATTCTGCATGATTGTTGCTTAGAAGTTTCATCATGCGGAACATATTGTCTGTAAATTCTAGTTTTTATGTTACGCTACTGCTCCCGCGTGGAAAAAACAGTCTGGCATCAGTCTGGCAACAGTCTGGCATGCGTCTACCAGACTAATGCCAGACTGTTGCCAGACTCTTGTTTCCACACGGGCTGTCTCAATTTTTTAAACTTCCTTGACCAATTCTTACGGATTCTAGAATACTGAACGGTTAACCGAGTAATATGTGAAATTGAACGATCCAAGCAGTGTCTAAGACAAATCTTTAATAAATTGAGAAACGTTATTGTCCACTTTTCTAAAAACTTTTTATTTTGTAGATGACACCCGAGTCATATATTTTGTTGTAAGTATGAGGTCCTGAATGCTCCCATTTATTTCTTTTGGTTCTATGTTTGGGTCCATACACATTGGGTATCTGTACTTTGAATATTGCAAGCGTAGTCTCTACTTTGCAGAGCAACTGCAAATAATACGCAAAGTTGAATTATTGAATAAAGTACTTTTATGGAAAAATATTATTTAAATGAATCATTAAAACTTATCTCGATAAGCATAACTACATGATAATGCTGCACACATTTTTTCATTGATACAGCATACGTCATACAAAAATTAATACTAGAACGAAAAATATAAATAATTTTAGATACATTTTTAATATATCGTCGAACCTTAATTATTAACCCTTTCGCTCCGAGCGCCACACAGTGACGGCAGCCACGAGACGTACTGTGGGTATGAGTGCCGCTTACCGACGGCAGCCATGAGATGACCTGTCGGTACGAGAGCCGCTCATAGGCGGCGACACTGCGATAGATCTTGATTCCGGTACCTTTTGTATACAAATACTATACCTGCGGTAGTAATTCAATTGTTGAGCGGCAGGTTTTGTTATTAAGTATTGCGTCATTTTAGTGCATAATATTGTCATGTTTAATAACAAACAATATATTATATGCAAAAATTTTGTATTGTTATGTTATAAAAGTTATGTATTTATAAATATAAACGAATTGTGTTTCACGACAAAAACGTAAATGAAGGAATTTCATAATAAGGTATATAACAGATAGTTTTATATTTTTGTTTGAAATATGAAATCATTAATAATATAATATAATCAGTCAGCTTAAATAATACTGAATCAGCTTTAAACTGACAGCTTTTAGTCTAATTGTACACTCATTATCAATGATTATTTGTTAACATCAATATCATAATTTTGCGAGTAGTTTTTTCAGTGTAGATAGCAACCGCGCACACTGAGCGTATCTCTGGCGCGCGTGTTATATCCACTATTCTCCGAACTATGCGTTCAAGGATAACAACACAGCCTAATAATTTAAGATACTTGTTTCATGTAAATTAATATTGTTTTTTTGGAAAAGCCATTTAGATTTTATAATAATTTTCTAATTCAAAGACTAATTATAATATAAATTGTTATTGATCTCCGAAAAACTAATACCTTGTAAACATGTTTACGCTAAAACAAAGAGTATAAAAAGGAAGAGTTCCTCATCAACGACGATCACTTGTAGATTCGGAACTCTGTGCGAACGTTTGTCTTTTAAAACTTCACTATTATAAAATAAAAAGTATATTTTAAAATAACTTTTGGTTTGTTATTTTAAGTGAGCTTAATTATTTGAAATAGAAAAGTACTACTTAAAAGTGAGTTGCACAGACTTAATTGGCGCAGCCGGTAGGACATCGCCCACTGTTCTGGACAAATTCAACAGGAATCAGGAAAGGACAGGAGAATATTTATTCCTTGGGGCAACTTCGTCCACTTCAAACACAGGATCAGGACTTCATAAGGAGACTAGCATCGTTTGACTCAATTGAAGCCCACATCAACAAGTAGTGAGTCCTTATTTAACCTATCCCTAAGAAAATTAATGTCAAATCGAGATCGTTCGCCACTTAGCCGCGATAATAATAAGAAAATATCTAACGAGTTAACAGATTTAAAAATGGAATTCAAAGAAAAATTCGAACTTTACTCTAAATTAGTCCCTACGTTTAGTGGATCTAACGATGATCTTGCAAAATTTGTTAATCAAATAGAGTTATTACTACAAAGATTAGCATTAACTCCGGCACAAACAGAATATATCAATTTCGTATTCTGCTTCATACAGTCTAAAGTAATTGGTGAAGCGGAAGCAATAATTAAAAATAATAATTTATTAGGCTGGATAGATTTAAAAAATAAACTAGTAACTTGCTATGGGCATATACATTCGGAACAACACTTACAATTTCAACTCGCTTCCTGCTATCAATATCCAAATGAAAATTATTTTGAATATTATCACCGTGTAAAGAAAGAAAGCCAAAAATTATTTGATAACATTTCTTTAACTACACAAGAACCAATGCTTACATTAAAAAGACAATTATATCAATCAACAGCATTAAAAGCATTTATACAAGGTTTAAATGAACCTTACAAATCAAAACTCGAAAATTCAACTATTAATAACCTAGAAGAAGCATTGCAAAAATGCATAGATTATGATGATAACAAAACCCATGAAGGTTATATAAATTATATGAGAAATCATTATAGACAAAAGACAAATGCAAAACCGCAAAATTTTCAATACAATAAAAAGCCAATGCCTTTCGACATAAGACACCAACAGACACCTATGCAAAATATGTTTGTCCCTCGTTATAATACATCGCAAAACAATTTTACTCCACAGCCATTTAAAAATCGACCTTTTGTTCAACCACAATACTTTAATCAATCTTTTATACCCCGACAACCTTTTAATCAAAATAAACCTCTTTTTAATCCACAACAACAATCTTTTAATTCGCAAAGTAATAAACCTCAATTAAACAAACCAACACCCATGTCAATTAGTACAAGAAACACAAATACTAATTTTAGAAATAATCATCCCTTCCGCTCCGATCCTACAAGACCCCGCGATTTTCATTCAGAAGAATTATTCAATAACGATCAACTAACTGAAAATTACTTAGAAGATCAAGGTCAAAACCCTGAATGTTTCTCCTATGATCAAGACTTAAATTCGCAAAATTTCTTCTATGAACCAAATCACATTCAAGAATATGAACAAATTCAAGACTCTCGATGTAATAATGAATCGCAAAATTACAATAACGCAAACACAGAATCCAACAAGAATGAAAATTTTCCAGTAAAAGCCTTAGATACGCCGAATACTTAAATAATTATACCGGTCCTCAATTACCATTTATTATCATAGATGGACTCCGCATATTGATTGACTCGGGAGCCTCGTCTTCATTAATGAATTCTAGCATTGCGCAACAACGTTTTCGGGAATACTTATACCCATATAATTTTACGTTAACTACAGCTAAAAAGCAATACGAAGGCAATACCGCATTTAAATATCCTTTATTTTCAGAATATAAAATTAACAAACCGATTAAGTTTCTTTTATTGGATTGGCATGAGCATTATGATGCTCTTATTTCGACAAATGATTTAAGAGACTTAGGAGCGGTCCTAAATTATAAAAATAAAACTCTAACAATACAAGGTATAACAATTCCCTTTTATGAAGAATTAAATAACATAAATCCAATGCCACTCGAACGAACTTCAACGAATCTTTTCATACCAGTAAAATTAAACGGAAACATATACATACCACAAACCAAATTACATAATGTTGTAATACCTGAAGGAATTTATACAAGTCACAATAATTATATTAAAATAAAAAACCAATCCAATGTAGATTTATACAACATTGAACCAATATATTCTGAACCAATTGACGATTATATTATTAAAACAAAAAATCCTTGCAACAATAATACTAATAAAAATATTTTACAAAATATACGCACTAATCACATGAATACTGAAGAAAGGACAAAAATACTCAATTTATGTAAACAATATAATGATATATTTTATCAAGAAGATACAAACCTAAGTTTCACTTGTGCAATTAAACATCATATACGAACCCAGAATAACGACCCAATATTTTCTAGAAATTATCGATATCCTTATCACATGAAAACCGAAATACAAAGACAAGTTAATAAACTATTAAATGATCAAATCATAAGACCTTCAATATCACCCTACTCTAGCCCGGTTTGGATCGTCCCAAAAAAGTTAGACGCCAGCGGTAAGCGAAAATGGCGAATGGTAATTGACTATAGGAAATTGAACAAAGTAACTATTGAAGACAAGTATCCTTTACCTAGAATAGAGGATATACTCGATAACCTAGGAAAATGCCAATATTTCACTACATTAGATCTAGCACAAGGATTTCACCAAATAGAAATTGATGAAGACAGTACAGAAAAGACAGCATTTACAGTGGAAAATGGTCATTACGAATATACACGTATGCCATATGGTTTAAAAAATGCTCCTGCCTCATTCCAAAGAATGATGGACCATGTATTGTTAAAACATTTACACAAATATTGTTTTGTATACATGGATGATGTGGTTATTTTTTCAAAATCCCTCCAGGATCATTTAGTTCACATCAAAGCAATTTTCGAAGAATTCAAAAAATATAATCTCAAAGTTCAACTGGACAAAAGCGAATTTCTACGTACGGATGTACCATTCCTCGGACATATAATCACTCGCGATGGCATTAAACCTAACCCTGACAAAATAAAAGCGATTAAAGAATATCCTATCCCTAAAACAACAAAAGAAATTAAACAATTCCTGGGATTAATTGGTTTTTATAGAAAATTTATAAAAAATTTTGCTAAAGTCACTTCCGCTATTAATAAATATTTAAAAAAAGGAAAAACTGTAAATATAAATGATTCAGAATACATCGCTGCATTTGAAAAATGCAAAGAATTGATACAAAATTCTCCAATATTAGCCTATCCCGATTTCAATGCTACCTTTCATTTAACTACTGATGCCAGTAATAAAGCCATTGGCTCTGTATTATCACAAAAAGATCATCCTATTGCATTCTACTCTCGAACTCTTAATACAGCCGAACAAAACTATTCAACTATCGAAAAAGAATTACTTTCTATAATAGAAGCTTGTAAACATTTTAGACCTTATTTATACGGTCGAAAATTCACAATCGAAACCGATCATAAACCCCTCGTTTGGTTATTTTCCATTAAAGACCCAAACTCAAGACTAACCAAATGGAGATTACGTCTAGAGGAATTTGATTACGAAATAAAATACAAGAAAGGTAAAGAAAATTATGTAGCTGATGCATTATCTCGAATCGAACTAAACTATGGACACGAAGAACGAACACAGGAAATTGATTTACTTTCGATAATACCAGAACCAGGTGATTCAGACGAAAATCAAATGATCTTAAATGAATCGGATAAATCATTGGCACTTCCGGACGAACGTATGGAAACAGAATCTTTACAAACACAACACACCTCTCAAGAAAACCCTATCTGTGGAATGACATATTCTGAACGAAACTTTCACTCATATGAAAATCGATTCACATTTAAATTAGGAGAAAAATTTAATGTTAAATCAGACAAAAAATATTTTAGAGTAATTCTTAAAAGAAATTATGAGGAAAAACAATTGAAAGATTTTCTCAAAGAATATACTAAACCTAAAATTACTTACGCTGTTTATTTTTACGACAAAGAATTAGAACCAATTTTTATTAGATTAATACAAAATTTATTTTCTAATGAAATTAAATTCACAAGGTGTAATAAAATAACTACTATATTATCAAAAGAAGAATTTCAAGAAAAGATGATAAAATATCATAAATCTAATCATAATGGAATAACAGAGACATATATGCATTTCAATCAACAAGTATATATTCCAAAAATGAAAGAAATTATAACGAAATATATTAACAATTGTGATACTTGCAAAAAAGGCAAATATGAAAGACACCCTTACAAGCCAAAATTACAAGGACCACTAGTAGCCACTAAACCTTTAGAACACGTGCATATAGATATCATCACATTAGAAAAGAAAAAATTCTTATCAATCATAGATTTATTTTCCAAATATGCTCAAGTTTACCTTATTCCAGATGGAAATTCAACTACTTTGATTAAGAAACTGAAACATTATTTTACACATCATAACATTCCCCAAAACATAACCGCAGACAACGAATTTAAAAGAGAACTAATTCAAGAGTTCTTTAAATTACATAAAATAAATTATCATTTTACTACACCGAAGAATCCTTCGTCAAATTCTCCAATCGAAAGATTCCATAGTACATTAATTGAAAAGATACGCATTTTAAGAGTCGAAGATACCGTAACTTCCATCGAAGAATTAGTCATTACTGCTGTCCTTATTTATAATCAATCTGTCCACTCTCTAACTAACTACACTCCATTCACTCTATTATATGGCCCAAGAAACGATCAAGACGCTTTAATCCCTGACCTAGAACAATATTATCGTGACGAATTCATAAATCAATACAAAAAACACTTAATACCTTTTTTTCAACAAATCTCATCAAAACAATTAGAAAAAGAAACACATCATTTAAATAAACTAAATCAAAATAGAGAAAATTATTTATTCCAAAAAGATCAAACTATTTATATAAAAGAATATAAAAACGAGAGAACGAAAACTCATCCGCGATACGAAAAAGCAACAATAATTGAGATAGTAAATGACAAGGTACTTAAAGTTTTGGTTGAAAAATCTAAACAAATTAAAAATATTCCGATTGATAGAGTTAAAAAGATGCATTTGTTACAGGAACACAATGAAGATGTTACAAATAATACTCCTACTACTAGTGCATAAACAAATTCACAACTTGGATATCATAGAAATACCTCCTGAAAGCCCTTACCTTGAATTAAATCTCGAACCCGTCCGGTTACTATCCCATTATCACAAAGTATATTTTATATACAATATGACTTTGATAAAACAAACATATTATAATCTTTTAACCAATTATGCACTTATCACAAGCAAAATTGGAAACACTACACTTACTAACCAATTGTATAAAGAAATGTTATTTGTAGAAGATCAATTAATGAAAATAACACAGACTCGTCAAAAACGAGGTTTAATTAACGGCTTAGGCACAATAATCAAATGGATTTCTGGCAATCCAGATAATAATGATTTAGAAAATATTCAAAATAATTTGCTAACTCTCAAAACTAATGATAAAATACTAAAAAATGAAATAAACAGTTTTGTTACTGTCGCAAACCAAACAATAGACCAGTATGAAAAAGAATTTAAAACTATATCAAAAAATCAAAATGAAATAGTTAAACAATTAAGTCGAACTAATTCTAAAGTCGATAATTTGTACCTTGAATTCGAACTGCAAAATCAAATATCTTTATTAAAAGATCATGTATCAATTATAGAAAAAACAATAAATGCTGTACAAAATCAGAAAGTTAATCTTGAGATTTTTCAGTATAATGAATTATTAAATTTGTTAACTCATTTAAAATTTCTGTATTCGCCACAATCATTATTTAACAAGTATCATCATGTTTACGAATTTTTGGAAAAATGTAAACTAAGTGGTATAGGTCTTTCGAATGCAATAATTTTTATCCTTGAAATACCTATCCTTAAACCTATAATATATCAATACAAGCACATCATACCTATTCCAAATATCCACAACGTAAGTCTCCATCTTCCTGGCAGCTACTTTTTGGAGCATTCAGACAACGATGTGAGATGGACCAACGAACAATGCAGCGAAATTTGCTACGAGACAAGTCCGATTTCTACCTACTGCAACTTAAACAACTTTGCTACCTGTACGACGATCAATGTGAAGTTATTAAAACCTACAGTTCTACAACTGTATGACAAACTTATCATACTCACACATACTACCATCATAGGCAAACACAAATGTAATTCACGCACAACAGAAATCATCTTTTCTAATTCAAGTATTGTTACAAACTACTGTCAATTACAAATTGACAACCAACTATATGTCAATGACAACAATACACATAATATCAGTATACCTTATATAAAACACTTAGATACAAGCTCAGAAGAAAAGTTATACATACAGAGTTTCGAACAGATAAATAAACAATCTATACAACACTGCCTTCAAGAAATCAAAAGAGAAGCATTACTACAACCTCATGAAGCAGCCCATATCAGCATTACGGGATTAATCATCGTTTTTCTTTTAACGGTCACTGGATTCCTTATATTCTACCTATATAAAAAACGTCAACAAAAGCAGATCATCACTACTTCCTCACCAGAAGCCGGATCAACCAACGGATCTCAGGAGAGTTCCGAGTTAAGGAGGGAGGTGTTATATCCACTATTCTCCGAACTATGCGTTCAAGGATAACAACACAGCCTAATAATTTAAGATACTTGTTTCATGTAAATTAATATTGTTTTTTGGAAAAGCCATTTAGATTTTATAATAATTTTCTAATTCAAAGACTAATTATAATATAAATTGTTATTGATCTCCGAAAAACTAATACCTTGTAAACATGTTTACGCTAAAACAAAGAGTAT
>JABFQL010000078.1:0-10061 GCA_022816945.1 Triteleia sp. ZL-2020
TTCACTGAAAACTTCCTTATGTTAAACGAGATTTTCCGAAACGCACGTAAAATATTTCACACGCAACGAAAACATCTTTTTTTAAGCCATATTTGACGGATATTTCCGAACAGAACGAACTCTTTACAAAAATAAATGGAATTTTACGCAACGTGCGAATTTGTCATCATGTTAGGCTAGTTTCTTCCATGAAAAATCACGTAGTGTTTACACATATAATAGGTATATTGAAAAGTATTTGTTTCTGTATTGCATATTAAAGTAGCGTATTATAGCTTTTGTTGATTTGAAATCAATGTTCTGAAGAGTAGTTATCAGCAATATTCATTTTATTAATCAAATTTTAACAATTTTCTTCACTTACGAGTATAATCTAAAACAATGTAATGAACGCGTTCGGAATGATTTCGTTTTCTACGGAAAATTTCGTTATTTTTCGCGACATCTCGATGTCGAAAACCTCCACCTTTTTTTTTACAGTATAGTTTTCAACCGTTAGAAATCTTTAGATACTATATATATATAAACCTCTCATTAAGAAAGAATGTTATTTTTTTTATTAATAATAGAAAATTGTTTGAATTCATTTAGGTAAAGGATCGGTTAAAACCATATGTGAAGGATCAATTGGGTTACGATCTGATAGATAAGTTCTTGACATTAAATCCTGAAAAACGTATGGACTCTAATTCGGCGTTAAATCACGACTTCTTTTGGACTGACCCAATGCCTAGTGATTTGAAAGAAGTTTTATGTCAGCACAATCAAAGCATGTTTGAATATACGAGAAGATCAATTGTGGCAAAGAATCCACAATCTATTACTACCACTTGCAAAAACGTATCTGATGTGACTGATGGATATCAAGACCGCATTTTCTAACAAATACATGCCGAATAGTAAATATGAAATTTTGTGTGCGGCTTTGTATAATTTATCATTATATTGTATATCTGTATATATGTATATATGTAAGATTATTTAATTTCGTGAAATATTAATACAATGATATTACGCAAAACAATATTGGTTATATGTTATTCAGTACTATACTGATTATAAAAACATACATAATATTTCTAAATACTTGTTAAAACACAAGTCGAGATTAATCAGCTATGTTTGTAACGTAGATAGTCCATAAAGCTTTACGCATCCTGGGTTTTATTCATCGCATACATCATCCCTGGTAGGACACTACTATGCCAAAGTATGGGAAAGTTTTACTATAATGTTCTCACAGTGTAATGATTCTAAAGAGTGTAATTGATAAATTGTCAATGAAAATAAATAATCGTATTATATGGCACTTCGATTTCTACACAAATTTAATTTAAAACTACGCTTCCAAAGGTTTCAATTTGATGAAACATAAATTCACCGTTTGACAACAAGTTACAGATAAAGGATAAAATGTCCACACTGAGAAAAATATTTTTCTTTATACAAAATGCAAGTCTATTTCCTTAAAAATGTTTTGAATGCGAAGGAATAGATATATTTGAAGAAATAGCTTGTGAAGAAATAAAATGGTTTTTTGTATTGAAATATATGCTTTTTTTTCCTAAAACATAATGATAATTTTATTTTCATATACTTCTTTTAAATACAAAAATATATTATGCTGATTCATAAGTTACATTTTAATTTGAAATGGACCCTTTTGTACCAAAATGCATCTGTTTTACTTAAAATGCTTTCTTTTTAAACGTAAACAAAATCATTTTGGGCAAATATTAAAACGATTATCGTTTTCGTTCAAAAAGAATTGTTTTAGGCCAAAACGACTTTTTTAAGAGTGCAGGTGGTACAAAGTGCTTTTAATGTATTCGAATAACGAAACTCACTGATATGTTATTAACACGTTATTAATACATCATTAATACTAAACGTATTATTTCATAATTATTTAATTAGTGAATTAAATATGATTAATACAATTTGTAATCACTGAGAATTTCTTCTCGGTTATAGCAAAGAAAAATAGCAATGGTATTTCACACCTTATTCTCTTATTGAATAAAGATAAGCATAATTTGTTGCATGATGAGTAAGTATATTTTGTGTATTCAGAATTATTTATTTACTCAAACAAATATTATATCTTAAATAATTTTGTTTATTCAAAATTTAGTATACACCCTAACGGAACGGTATCATCGATTTGATACCGATTAAATAACGACGATAAGCTCGATTCGATATCGATTTGATGTAGGCGTTATATTCATTCAATTTCGAAACAATAACTATACGTCCCTTCATTTGTTGACGATTCGATATCGATGACATCATATCACATTAATATGGATACAATATAAATATGATATCATTAGCATCGATATTGAATCAATATACCCAGTCAACATTGAACTACACATAGTGCCCGCGAGGTTATCTCACACTTTACTCACGCGTAACTCATAAGTGACCTATGCGTGACGCCAAGATTCCCAAATTTCCGCTAAAGTGAGACATCGCAGTGTTACAATACTGTGTTGCCTCTGAGATTCCGCAAAGGTACCTCGATAGTTACTCGGTGAGTGGAAAATGCGGGAACCTAAAGTTGCCGCAAAAATTTCAATAAAATTTTAACTTGGAATTTTTCAAACTTAGAATTTTCTTATCTTTATTTAATTATTTAAAATTAATAAAAGTTAAAATTTTAATGAAAATTTTTTCGGCAACTTTGGGTTACCGCATTTTCCACTGTAGCGGAAATTTGGGAATCTTGGCGTTACGCATAGGTCACTTATGAGTTACGCGTGAGTGAAGTGTGAGATAACCTCGCGGGCACTATGTGTAGTTCAGTGTTGACCGGGTAGCTAAAATATCGATGTTAAACATTAAAACTATATAGATACAATATTTATTCTATCTGAGTTTAATTAATATCCCAATTTTATTTACGGTCGATTTAGTCGTCAAAAGGAAAGATGTACGTTCCTTACAACAAATATTATTAAAATTAATAATATTATTTATATCCACTCGGATTTGTGGACTTCAACGAATATCAGAGTCTAATGAATATATACAACATTAAATATGAAAAGAAACAATTAAATGGCGTTTCGTTCTATGTCTTACCCGTCAACTCATCAGTAAGGCTTGGGTAAGACACTGCCTCAGACGCCTAGATGGTATTTTCTTTTTTTTGTTTTTTATGTGATCGAGGAGGGGAAATTCAAAGACACCTGGATGTTAGGGTAGTGTCGGATTCACCTGATGGTGCCTACCGACTAAAACCCCTCCCCGTTTGGTTGCCAACCCGAAGGTTATAAACCCATTTATGACGAGATTTGCTGTTGAAGGAGGAGGTCAGGATGGACCTTTACGCGGAAGTGCGAAGCTCGTTTAAGAGGATGTCGATTTGATGCTGTCACGGAGTTAGTGTCTTTTAAGGTTATATTAATATTAAAATGGATTTTATTTTTTCACGAGAACCGCGTTATTCTTTGTTATTGGGAGATTATTTTTGTTATATAAACATTCAATTTTGACAGTGCGTGTGAATGAAAACTTTGTCAACAAATTTTTTTGTTGCAGACGACAAAAAAATCTTTTGACAAATTTTTCGTTCATATACGTAAACAGAATTAAAAGTTTATATAACAAAAATAATCTCCCACTAACAAAGAATAACGCCGTTCTCATGAAAAAATGAAATGTGTTTTATTATTATCATAATTTTAAAAGACACTAACTCCGTGACAGCATCAAATCGACATAACGCTGTGGCGTTAGAGTTGTGTATCGGGGACGAGAAGGCAGGGTCTCCTACGTCTGTCGGATAACTTGCTGGTGCAATTTGCTAGTTGGTTTATGGTGGGGTTTTGGTGGTGTGTGACTGATTGGCGGAGATTTGTGGCGAAATATGCGGATGCTTCTTGGAGGGATAGGAATTTTAGTTTCTTTGCGGATTTGCTCTTTATGAACAAACCACGGATTGTTTAGGGCGGAGCGTAGGAGGCGTGAGTAAGTGGACTAGAGTTTGGCGATGCTACTGGGACTGGCTGAGCCCCAGATGGGAATGGCGTATGTGCAAATGCTTCTGATGATAGCATTAAAAGCTCGCGCTTTCGTGTTTTGAGAAACGGATTTGTTGTTAAAGAAAGGTTTCAGCCCCGATGGCTTTCTGGCGGGTGGCAGCAATTTGTTTTGTCGAGGTTAACTTCCTATCCAAGATTACCTCAAGGTATTTTACGGAGGGGCTCCATTTAATCCGGTGATTGTTAACAACGAGATTTTCGGGTATACGGAGGCGGCGTGAGAATAGGGCAGCTTCCGATTTTGACTCATTGAGGGCGAATCTCCAACTGTGGTACCAGTTGATCACGCTAGGGGTGAATTTGTTTAATTAGGAGGAACAGTAGCTCATGTTTTTGGATGAATAGAGAAAGGCTACGTCGTCGGCGTATTGGGCGGTGAGAATTTAAGGCGAGTTAGGTGTTTTAATTCGAAAATGGATTTTGCAGAGGGACTGTTTGGATCTAGGTAAACGGCTACCAGAGACCAGATTCTGCCGTCTTTCTTCATACGGTGAACGCGTTTGGTCGCAGGGATTTTGGTTTGAATCTCCTCCAGAATGGCTTCTTCTGTGAGGGACTCGATAACTCCTCTAATAACTACGACCAGATCTTTCTCTTCTTCGAGTTGGTTCGAGATGTTGGTAGAGTCTAAGCTTTTGGTAAGTGCGCGGAAATCGTCCACCGTTTGATGGTAGACCTTGACGGAGTTGGAGGTGTTGGTGGCTCTCCGATATTTGATATCTAACCTTCGGATGCCAGACAGTATTTTGGGCCATAGCCCTTTATCGAGGATACAGATGGGGGGGGGGCTGCGAGTGGTGGAGGGTGAGAATTTCTCCTCTTCACTATCACTGGATAAGAAGGAACCGGCGTCTGAATCATTGTCGTAGGTCACAGGTTCCACGACAGTATCAGTTTTTGGCGTTTTTGGGGTGGAGGTATGCTTACGCTTTTTCCTGTGAGATACCTGGATGAATTCTCTGAAATCGAATTCCAATGAGGTGGGTCTGGCTTGGGCTGGGGAGGGAGAAGGATTTGGAAGAAGGGTTTGGTCCGTGAGAACTGAGAGAGTAGCTCTGCAATCCCTAAGGTAGCTATCCAGCTTGGCAATGAGAGAGGTTAGGGCGTCGAGTGTAAGGTCGGTGGGCTGAGGAAGGTAGAAGTCGATAGGTTGTGAAGTGATGTGATGGGAAGAGTCTCCCTGGGTTGGGTTGGTTGTATCCATAATGGAGGAAGGAGAGTGTGAGGATTCTGGACTTATCCGTATGGGAGTGTTCAGTGAACTCACAGTAGCGGCTGGTTGTGAATGCCGCTTGAACCTGAAGCAGGGGGCTTCTATTCACAGAATATTTTAGTAGCTATTACTTACGCTATCTCTTACGATTACATATTTCTATCTGTGTTTTTTCAATAAATATATAAGAGATAGAGGTAGTTAATTGTAAGAGAAAACGTAAGTAAGACACGAGTAAGAAATCTGTGAATACGGCCCCAGTTCGCGGTTGTGGCGTTTTGAGTTTGCGCGGTGCTGCCGGCTGAGCCAGCTTCGCTGGCAGAGCCGGAGAGTCGAGCGACGAAGTTCCGAGTTTCACGGTCGGATTCCTTAGTGGGTGGAGTTTAGCTGCGATCGCTCTCAGTTGAGGCGTTCGTCTCGGCGCTTGGCGTGGAGAAGTACTCTGGGCGGCGGACTGAGGCGAACTGTTTAGATGGTATTTAGCATCTTCGAAGTTAAATAATATCAGCAGTTCTTCTCACTTGTGAGAAACTTGTACAACTGCTGTATGTTCATTAAATGTTTCTCTTAATATTGTATATATTCATTAGACTCTGATATTTGTTGAAGTCCACAAATTCGAGTGGATATAAATAATATTATTAATTTTAATAATATTTGTTATAAGGAACGTACATTTTTCCTTTTGACGACTAAATCGACCGTAAATAAAATTGGTATGTATTGTACTATGTCGTCGTTAATAAGAAAAATAGAAAATTTGTCGCTTAGGTCGGTTTTAGCGACATAAATCTAAATATGGAAATTTAATAATATTTGTTATAACGAACGTACATCTTTCCTTTTGACGACTAAATCGACCATAAATAAAATTGGTATGTATTGTACTATGTCGTCGTTAATAAGAAAGAAAAAAAGAAAACTAGAAAATTTAAGTAATATCTATCGATGAACATTAAATTTATATCGAAAAAATATTTTGTCGATATTATTTCAATATTTAACATCGATATTGTAACCATATTGATTCAATATCGGTGCGATCGATATTATATTATTATTGTATCCATAATGATGTGATATTGATGCCATCGATATTGAATCGACATCAACTGAAGGGACGTATAGATATTGTTTTTATATCGAATCAGTATAACGTTGATATTAAATCGACGATAGCGTTCCGTTAGGGCAGGAATTTGTTAATCCATTTTACAATTTAATTGTTTATAATAAATTGAAAATTGTAATAAATAATAATTTAAATAATACATGTCAGTTACTTTACGAAATATAGTACACTGAGAGAAGTAAACTAATATAGATTACTACATTTTATAGCATTTGAGTCTATCTTATCTACCGAAACAAATTCTTACATAATATAGTAATTTTATTCGAATATATAGTACTTTTGTATACAAACATAGTAAGCTGTATTATATTATTGAATACATTTTACTACATTTTATAATAAGCATTCGTAGCATTCTTATAGAGCACATAGAGTCTCAGTTTACTATATTATTTTTCTCAGTGTATTTTATACAATGGCCAGTTTATGCTCGCCACAAAGTATCGTGTAATGCGGCATTTTATGTGCACTTGTTACAAAAAGCACTGTACGCAATATGGGTGGAAGGTTGACGAGAGCAGACGAGTGTGATTACAACACTCGGCTTCGCTTCGTGTCATAATCATACTCGTCTACATTCGCCAACTTTGGTTAGTATCTACTTGACAACGAAATTTTCTTTCTGTGTGAATTTTTTTGACTATTTATGTTTTATTATTTATTTAAATTTTATATAATGACTGAATATTACAGTTATAATATTCTATTGACACGAATTTAATTACGTTTTTTGAATGGCAGCTTGGCTCTGAAGAGGTTCGCACATGACGAACGAAACGTAAGCGAGCAATAAACTTAGCTTTTAGTCCCAGAAACACAGTGTAGTTTCATTTAGTTCCTAATGGTCACAAAAAAATTCTTTTGATAATTGGATATTAAAGGAACTTGGGACAATTATTTAAAAATTGTTACAATACTTCGACCAAAAACTGATTAACAACCATGGATGGACAAAGTGGTTTTTATAGTAGATTACTACAGCGCTATGGACATCACATTTTGCAAAACAACATCATGAGATTAATTCAACTTCGTACTAAGATTGTTAACGCTAATAAGAAGAAACAATTCATCACTGACTGTAAAAAATATGGTTTACTTCCTCGACATTTACATAATAATATTAATAAACTTCACTTCGTTAACGATAATGTTAATTCTCGATTTGACAGATTATATATATCACTAAAAAGATACAATAAAGAATTTGTCAAATTGAGATCTATAGTAAAAAATAAGGTTGACAATGATGATTTCAATATAATCACTAATATCATTAATAGGAAAGTTAAACATTTAAATTATAAAAACAACAGAAAATATAGTAAAAAAATTAAAAACTTATCCAGAACTTCGGGAACTATTGAGGACAGAGTTTTAAATTTTGACCACTCGAAATGGATAGTTAATTTGACACAGATTGATATTCCCATTAGAGTTATGAAATTTTTAAGTTTGGGCCACAAATTTGCAATTCCCTTTAACAATAAGTTACTTCCTATTGATGATTACATATGTGATTTAGAAGGAATAATTGATAAAATGGATTGTAACGTACGTAATGATATTAGAAGTGATGTAAATAATATTCTTATAAATTCACGTAATAGCATTACATTAACAAATGAGGAAAAATTTTTATTAGAATTAGAAAAAGAAACAAAAAGGTTTATTAATAAAAATAGGGAATCTGTTTTTATAACTTATGCGGATAAGGGCAATATTTCAGTAATCATGTACAAACACGAATACAGAGAAAAATGTTTACAATTACTTAATGACCAAAATACATATAAAAAACTTAATTCAGATCCAACGAAAAAATATCAAACGAAATATAGCAATCTAATTAAACACTGGATTAATAAAAATTATATTTCTAAAACAATAGGTAAATACTTAAATGTTCAAAATAGCGTGATATCTAAATTTTATGCCCTTCCTAAACTACATAAGGAAGGAATTCCAATGAGACCAATTATATCAGCTATAGGTAGTCCTGCTTATAAATTAGGTAAATTTTATCATGATATTTTGAAAAATATAGTAGGTCATAAAAGTAGTTATGTAAAAAATAGCTTTGAATTTAAAAATGTTATATCTGGAAGACAGATTCCTAATGATCACAGTTTATTTTCTTTGGATGTAAAGTCTCTCTTTACAAACATACCCCTTGAATTAATTCGGAAAATTATTTCTGATAAATGGTCTGAAATTAGTATTCATACTAATATTCCAGAACAACAATTCATAATTGGCCTTGAAATGATTATGGAGAACACAACATTCAAGTTCAATGATGAAGTCTATTGTCAGACCTATGGTACACCTATGGGTGCTCCATTGTCTCCTGTTTTGGCGGAGCTAATAATGGAGTACTTGGAAGATGTATGTTTGCAAAAAGTCAATTTTCCAATAGAATTTTTTTATAGATATGTGGATGATATTTTATTATGCATTCCCACTGAAAAAATTGACACTATTTTAAATATTTTTAATAACTTTCATGAGAGACTACAATTCACGTTTGAAAAAGAGAATTTACTGAGAAAAATTAGTTTCTTAAATATTCTTTTAGAAATTGATTCCGACAATAAAATAACAACTGATTGGTTCAGAAAATCGACTTGGTCGGGCAGGGTTCTAAATTACATGTCACATCATCCCGAAAAACAAAAAATTGCTATGATATACAATTTAGTTGACCAAGCAATTAAATTATCTGATGAAAAATATCATTCATATAATTTACAACTTGTAAAAGACACTTTAATTAATAATAAATATCCTGATAAATTTATAGATACATACATTAAAAAAAGAATTAACTTTAAACATAATGATGTTAGCCTTAATAATAACAATAGCATAAATGATTCTGAATTTGATAATAATTATGTCATAGCTTCATTTCCATTTTCAAATAATATCAGTAATAAAATAACTCACAGTTTAAAAAAGTATAATATAAAAAGTGTTTTTTACAATAAGAATAAATTATCAAAATACTTTGATAAACAGAAGGATAAGGATGTAATTGAAAATAAATCCAATATTGTATATAAAATTCCATGTTCCGATTGTAATCTAGTTTATATAGGACAGACAAAAAGGTACATGAGTAAAAGATTTTATGAACACCAGTACAATATTAAATTACATCCTAACAAACACACGGCTTTGACAAAACACATAACGACTAGTGGTCATGCCATAGATTATAAAAAAACTTCTGTATTGAAAAATGTTGATAATTTGAAAAAAAGATTAACTTCAGAAATGATTAATATAGTTAAACATAAAAATTCTATGAATGAGAGATCTGATATTGAAAATCTTAGTTTAATTTATAATTCTTTAATTAGATAACACATCACTTTACCGTTACTGTTTTTAAATCTCGCGCTTCGTACGACATTTCGTATCAAACTTGCGATTAATGAACCATGTTAGTGATTATATTGATACAACCTTTGATGTATATTTCATTGTTATGACTTGACATATTATCAGATACTTGACAACGAAATTTTCTTTCTGTGTGAATTTTTTTGACTATTTATGTTTTATTATTTATTTAAATTTTATATAATGACTGAATATTACAGTTATAATATTCTATTGACACGAATTTAATTACGTTTTTTGAATGGCAGCTTGG
>JABFQL010000079.1:0-10063 GCA_022816945.1 Triteleia sp. ZL-2020
CGTAAATACGTGCTTTTTGTATATCTGCTATAGTTGTTCCTAAGGCCACCAGAGGGCTTTGGACCATGAATTCCATCGCGAATGTTCAAATGAAATCTGTAGTAAACGAACGAATCGTTTTCTTTTAGTGTACAATAATATTACTGCACAAAATATTTTTGAATTCAGTGCAAAAATTACAAATTATTTAGTGCACTCGTTTTGCAAGTACATATGTCGGTAATTGTAATACTTGGGAATCCAAGTATTAAATATTAACATATTTACGGCAGTTCAGTTGGCCCTTTCTACACCACCTTTAATGCCATATTTCGTCGGCTTTCTTTCAATCGCCAAATTTTCTACGCTTATTTTTTTCACACTGACAAAGAAAGCCTGGCAAAATGTACTGGATTATCGAGTAAAGTGGTATTGTGTAATTGATACAAAATTTGACATTATTTAATGATATATACTAAAACTCGAGTAATATTTATCAATTACTTGTCATGGAATGAAAAACCATCAGGTAAATTTTACTACACTTTAAGTAAATGGTACTCAACTTTTAGTATATGTCATTAAATAATGTCAAATAAAAGCACTTTACATGATAATTCAGTATAATTTACCAGGGGTGATTACGATAGTGTTTTCAGTGTACTCACCCTAGTAGCACATAATATCGTACGATATCTGAAAATAATATATAATATACTAGTAATATTCTTAGAATATTATCGATATTTTTTGTCACACCTGCCCCTATTGAAGATGTAGATGAAGGATATTATATGTCTTACGGTGTCTTACAACGATATACATTTAAATATTTCTTGTTATTCTATTGATATGTACATTATTGACATCATTGGAGTTCTTCGTTAACTTGAGTGCGTGTCGAAGAAAAAATTGGTTTTGTCGAAGAACGTCACACATCGCGCGGTCGCAACATAAATCTACTTACGATTATCCTATTAACTCATAATATTCTATAAATATACTAGGAATATTATTTAATATTCAAAATAATATCCTATGAATAGCGAAGATAATATAGGATATTTTGCGAACATTATTAGTACATTGTAATGTCCGAGTAAAAAATATTGCACGACTATTATTCCAGACATTCGTAGGATATTTTATGAATATAATCAGCATATTTTTCGTACATTTTTCATCTCATCAAAAATAATATGAAAAAATATTCATATAATATTTTACGATATTAATTTAGAAATATTGTACGCATAAACGATGAATATTATATAAACGATTCTAGATATCTTTCGATATTTTTAGATATTATACGAGTAGTTTTAGATATTTTACGAAATTTTAGAATACTTTTAGATATCGTATGATATTTTCAGATATTATACTCATATCTTTCGATATTTTTAGATACTATAAGAATATCTGTAAGATATTTTACGGCATTTTAGAATACTTTTACATACCGTACGATATTTTTATATATTATATGAATATTTCTAGATATTCTACGATATTTTACAGCATTTTCAAATACTTTTACATATCGTATGATATTGTCAGATATTATATGAACGTTTGTAGATATTGTACAATATTTTCAGATAGTATGCAAATATCTTTACATATTTTACGGCATTTTAAAACATTTTTAGATATCGTACAATCCCTAAGAGAACAAGTATATTGAAATAATATTGATTCAATATCGACAGTAATATTGTTTTGATGTTGATTAAATATTGCGGAAATATTGAATCAATAGCGAATCAATATGCGAATGTCACTTCAGTTGATATCGATTCGATATGGACGGTGTAAACATTGAATCAATGTTTACATAATGTCGATGTAGTATTGTTTCAATATCGACCCCAGCAGCCAAGATCGTATTGAGACGTATTTAGTGGTTAAAGCTGATATCTCGTATTTGTTCTTTTGAATATATCATTCGCTTTATTTTAATACGTTCCAATCTTTTTGGTCCGTGCTAAATAGTCATGATAATTAAATATTAGTAATGAAGTTATTGTATACGATATACAGGATATAAAAATGTTGCTTGTCATATGCTCAAATATAATTTAGAAATAAACGTTTTTATATCTCATATGGCGGATACATTACTAATTCTTGATATATGCTGGACATTGTAAACGTTTTTATATCTTATATGGCGGATACATTATTAATTCTTTATATATGGTGGAATTTGAAATTATACAAATACGGGATTAATTCGGATTAAATTTTTAATCCAGTTTAATACGATCTTGGCTGCTGGGATGAAACATTTCCCAATAAATTTTCCTATCCGGAAATAATTCCTCGGCAAATTCCTTACTGGGTTCCCTGTCGGGATTCCTTTTGGGATTCCTTATTGGTTTTTTTCAGCTGGACGTAGCTCGCATGTTATTCGCACGCGAACCGCATGAATTAGAAATGAAGTACAACTGTTGTATTACTGCGAGACACGTGGTTGTCTGGGGTGACAATGAGATTTTAGGTGTGCCAAATAATGGTAACTTTCTTGGAACAATCGAACTATTGGCTGAATACGATGAGTTTTTACAATCTCATTTACTGAAGTATGGAGAATGCGGTAAAGGACATGTTAATTATCTTTCTTCAAATATTTATGAAGAACTCATCGAAATTATAAATGAGCGAGTATTAAATGTAATTATAGATAAAATAACAGAGTCAAAATATTATAGTATTTCAATAGATTCGACAACTGATGTGAGTCATGCTGATCAATTATGTTTAACAGTGCGTTATTTTGAAGATAATCAAACAGTCGAACGTTTCCTAGCATTTTTTGCAAATAAAGGGCACACAGCTGAAGATCATTTTTTTCCAAATTTATGGTATAAGAATAGAGGATTGTCGTGGTCAATCTTACGACAATGCTTCAGTAATGAGCGTTATTTATAAAGGAGTACAAGCCTTAGTGAAACGCAAAAATTCTGTAGCATTTTGGATACCTTGTTTCGGGCATTGATTTAATTTAATTGGTACTGCAGTGATGGGATGTTGCTTGGAAACAAAGAAGTTTTTTGATTTCTTACAACAAATTTACGTATTTTTTTCTGGGTCATCGGAAAGATATAATTTACTTTTAATTAAATTAAACAAGCTTGTCGAGAGAATATTTGATCGTGCATTAGTTCCTAAACGAGTAAGCACAACAAGATGGTCATCTCCTGCAGAAGCCGTAAGATCTGTGTTTGAAGGATTTGAAGGATATCAATGTGTTTTGTTCAATTTATCTGAAAGTAATGTGGAAGCTGCTGGATTATTAAATTACTTGACAAGGTTCGAAACCAGTATTTACCTTACACTTTGGCATGAAGTATTACAAAGAATGCAAGTAATTAATCTTGGATTGCAAAAAGTTGATAGTGACCTCAATACATCAGTTGCTCTTCTTCGGTCATTTAAAATTTTTATATCTTCACTGCGAGACAATTTTGAAAAATTCGAAATCGCTGGTAAAGAATTGTCAGGAAGTGATGAATATCAGAGTAAAAAGCGGATTCGCAAACGAAACAAAAGATTGGATTCTCTTGCTTATGACCAATCAGAAAATGCAGAATTAGAAGGCTCCCAAAAATTTCGGGTTGAATGTTACTTACCCGTAATTGACCAACTAGTCAAATCTTTGGACCAAAGAATTGCTGCTTCTGAAGAAGCAAATAGATATTTTGGATTTTTGAGAAATTTACATGAATTACCTGATAATGATATTCAGATACATGTAAAAAAATTATTAGAGCTATTTAAAGATGACATCGAAAATAATATAGTATCTGAGTTTATACAATTCAAAGAATTTTCCAAAGAATTTATTATAAAAGATGATACAAAAAATAAAGAAAAAATAAGTTTTGAGAGTAAAATGCATAATTTAATAGTGGAGAAAAAATTGCAAGAGGTTTTTCCAAATACTTATACCGTATTAAGAATATATCTTGTACTTATGACGACAAACTGTACGGGTGAAAGATCTTTTTCCAAGTTAAAGCTAATAAAATCTGATTTGAGATCATCAATGGATCAAAAGCGTCTCAGTGCGTTAGGAATTTTGGCCATGGAAAGTGATTTATTACGAAGAATCTCTTTCGATGACATAATAGATGACTTTGCAAATCAGAAATCACGCAAAGTTGCATTATAATTTTAGTTCTTTATAGTAAAAAATGTTAGCGAAAATTTTATTTACACTGAGAAAAGAAATTACCAGAATTTGTAATAAGAGTATATTACGTTTTAATAAACTGAATACTAATTGGTAACATTCTCGGCACGGTTACCAAATTGTAACAAACTAAATTAATAATAGAGAATGAATAAAAACTGTACGATTTAGTTAATAGTTTCATTAGATTCAACAAATATAATATCAATATTTCTTCTATATATGCTTACAAATTATAATTTCGAAGGGAATGAATAAAACAACGTCTTAAAAATAAGAGAAAATAATGTTCTAATATCTTATTACCTTATATAATCTGTTATTAAGATTCTTAAGCGATTGAACTGTTTAAATTGCTAGAATATTATATTTATAAATTAAAAAAATATATATATATATATATGTATATATATATATGTATATATAAAATAAATAAATTAAACTTTTTGAAACATCCTGAATAATTAGATTATTTAGCGAAAATTTCTAAATATTCCTCAAGAATACTTTATTAATTTTTTTCAAGCTCCATGAAGCTGGAACAACCATGACGGCACAATAAAAAAAAATGCATCTAAATATTTAGTACTCATTAATTACTAATTTATTACTCTAATTTTAAATTTATTACTCTTACCATTCAAAAAATAAAGGTGGTTGTTCCAGCTTCTCAGTGAAGCTGGAACAACCACATAAAAAAAGCAGCATATTATGTAAATATTTAGTACTCATTGGTTACTAATTTATTACTGTAATTTTAAATTTATTACTCTTACCATTAGAAAAATAAACGTGGTTGTTCCAGCTTCTCAGTGAAGCTGCAACAACCATATAAAAAAACCAGCTAGAAAGCTGTTTAATGATTCCATGATTAATTACTAATTAATTACTAATTAATTACTCCAATTATGTACCACAGACATCATAAATGTTAGAGATATAACAACGTTATCACGTAAAAATTAAAACAATTAATCCGTCAAATAAAAGACAAAAGAAAACTGTCAGAAAAAGCATTGATCCAGTAAGCCCAAACAAAATTGCTATAGTGATGTAAAAATATTACTATCTGAACAAAATTGTAATTGTATATAATAATTAAAAATACACGAAATTAATAACACCGTTTAACATGCGACATATACAGTAGATCGGAATCATTCATAACTGAAAGGTAATAAATCAATTTATTACTCCAGCACAACCATACAAAATGGCCATATTGGTGTATAAATGTTAATAATTCATTAAAATTTTAACTGTTTACAAAACTTAGAGTTGCACAAAATTGATAAGACAGCTTAAAATGCGAAAAATACGGAAGATAGGAAACATTAAAAACAGAAAGGTCATAAATCAATTTATTACTCCAGCACAACCATACAAAATTGCCATATTGGTGCATAAATATTACTAGCTGATTAAATTATTAACTGTTTAAAAGAATTAAAGTTGCACGAAATTGATAACAAAGCTTAAAATACGACAGATACGGTAGATCGAAATCATTCCTAACTAAAAGGTCATAAATCAATTTATTACTCCAGCACAACCACACAAAATGGCCATATTGGTGAGTAAATGTTACTAGTTGATTAAAATTTTAACAGTTAACAAAAATTAGAGTTGCACAAAATTGATAATACAGCTTAAAATGCGACAATTGCGGCAGATCGGAATCATTCAGAAGAGAAAGTTCATATATCAATTTATTACTACCCAGATAGCAAAACGTGCTTAAGCAAATTAGATGTCTTTTTGTCAGCTTTACGCGTGCATAATAGTAGCACGTAAGTGTAGAACATACGCATGCTTGCATAATGCTAACAAAACACTCGCATTTACTTGCATTTCTCTTGCACGGCGTGCTAGCAATACTGTGACGCATTTAATGCCGTTAACGCTGACATATGTAAGCGATTTGCTATCTGGGTATGGCCATCTACATTTTCAATATCACACTGTACTTACAATGTTCTATTGCAGATGAGTAACAATTCGTTTATGTAATATTTATTTCAAATAAATAAGCCATCTTTCTCCATCTTCAATTCCGTTTCAATTAATAGATTATATTATTCGTTTAAATGATCACCCAATATTTCCTGCTTCCGCCATCTGTTGCATTTTTAAAAATTATTCTTACACATTATTTTGTACACTATAGAGGTGTTTTTTAATCTACCGAAAGTTCAAACAGTAATATCCGTTGTTTGTTCGCTATTAATTACAATATATATGTTTGTCTTTCATTGTCGTAGTACTGTCAGAACTTTCTGTACATTAAAAAACACGTTCTATATATACACGACATATGTCATGGCGTGTTCGAGTGACTACAATTGCTTGTATTAATGAAGGATGCACTTATGCAGATTGAATTGTCTGTCCTTTATTAATACAAGCAATTGTTCTTACTCCAACACGCCATCAGACTCGTTTCGATACATTTCGATAAATGCCATTGTTTAATGATTCGTTTAAATGCAAATACTTTTAAGTACGCCTGCCCCATTTATTAATACACTCTCGGATTCGATTCACTAACCACTGACACAACTATTACATTAATTTAATCATTATATCCATATAGCTCAACTGTCTTCTTTCTTCACCATGCATAAGAACGAGATAGAGCGATATATAATAGCTGTTTAAGAGGTTTGTGAATGACGAATACCTTGTTTCGTCACATTACGTATGTTCACTCTCCATTGGCTACCGTGAGCCAATGACAATCAACGTCCGAATGCGACAACCTGCTTAAGTACAACCATGCAGATAAGCACTGGCAAGTAACTTCGTTACGTTACTGTATTCAGATGATCGGTGTGTAAGTCTCAAGTGTGTAAAAGTTAAGTATCCAATTCTTAGGTATGCCCTTCTATCGTTTCCAACAAATGTGGTATGCATTTCTTTCGTGTTTATCGTAAACGTGTGCTGGAATTGTGTGTGTAAAATGTATGCGAGCAATTTATGGAGTGTCTAAGTTGTATGTATGCAACTTTTAAGTGCGCAAATAATAAGTATCTATTTCTTTCGTGTCTAGCAGATGGCGTATCCATCTTTTCGTGTCCATAATGAAAGTGTGCTTTTATTATGTGTGTAAAATGTACGCGAGCAATTTATGGCGTGTGTAAGTTGTATGTATGCAACTTTTAGGTGCGCAATTCCTAACTATCTATTTCTTTCGTGTTTAACTGATGGCGTATCCATCTTTTCGTGTCCATAATGAACGTGTGCTTCAATTATATGTGTTAAATGTATGCGAGCAATTTCTGGCGTGTGTAAGTTGTATGTATGCAACTTTTAGGTGCGCAAATAATAAGTATCTATTTTTTTCGTGTCTAGTAGATGGCGTATCCATCTTTTCGTGTCCATAATGAAAGTGTGCTTTTATTATGTGCGTAAAATGTATGCGAGCAATTTATGGCATGTGTAAGTTGTATATATGCAACTTTTAGGTGCGCAAATCCCAAGTATCTATTTCTTTCGTGTTTAACAGATGGCGTATCCATCTTTTCGTGTCCATAATAAACGTGTGTTTCAATTATGTGTGTAAAATATATGCGAGCAATTTGTGGCGTGTGTAAGTTGTATATATGCAACTTTTAGATGCGCAAATAATAAGTATCTATTTCTTTCGTGTCTAGCAGATGGCGTATCCATCTTTTCGTGTCCATAATGAAAGTGTGCTTTTATTATCTGCGTCATATGTTTGCGAGCAATTTATGGCGTGTATAAGTTGTATGTGTGCAACTTTTAGGTGCGCAGCTCTTAAGTATCTATTTCTTTCGTCTCTAACACATGGCGTATCCATCTTTTCGTGTCCATAATGAACGTGTGCTTCAATTATGTGTGTAAAATGTATGTGAGCAATTTATGGCGTGTGTAAGTTGTATGTATGCAACTTTTAAGTGCGCAACTACTAAGTATCTATTTCTTTCGTGTTTAATAGATGGCATATCCAACTTTTCGTGTCCATAATGAACGTGTGCTTCAATTATATGTGTAAAATTAATGCAAGCAATTTATGGCGTGTATAAGTTGTATGTATGCAACTTTTAAGTGGGCAAATAATAAGTATCTATTTCTTTTTGTCTAACAGATGGCGTATCCATTTTTTCGTGTACATAATTGAAGTGTGCTTCTATTATGTGTGTAAAATATATGCGAGTAATTTATGGCGTGTGTATGTTGTATGTACGCAACTTTTAGGTGCACAACTCTTAAGTATCTATTTCTTTCGTGTCTAACAGATGGCGTATCCATCTTTTCGTGTACATTATTAACGTGTGCTTCTCTTATGTGTGTAAAATGTATGTGAGGAATTTATGGCGTTTGTAAGTTGTATGTATACAACTTTTAGGTGCGCAAATCGTAAGTATCTGTTTCTTTCGTGTCTAACAGATTGCGTATCCATCTTTTCGTGTCCATAATTAACGTGTGCTTTTATTATGTGTGTAAAATGTATGCGAGCAATTTATGGCGTGTGTAAGTTGTATGTATGCAACTTTTAGGTTCGCAACTTGTAAGTATCCTTTTCTTTCGTGTCTAACAAATGGCGTGTCCATCTTTTTGTGTCTATCTTTTATGTGTCTAAATTATCCGGTGCGCAATATTTATGTGACTATTTTCATTAGTGTCTACAATTTATATGTAGGATCAGTATCTATCCGCTGCGTCTAGGGAGGGAAGCATGATGTTTGCATCACTAGGTAGGGAAACGTGGTGTTTTCCTCACTAGGGAAGGAAAACGTGTTTTCCATGGCTGTAAGCAGCCATGAATTGACGTGCTTTACGTGCACGTGTCACAAAATAGTACATTACGTAACGAATTCGGAAAGGCTTTTTTGACGAACTGAGAGGTTTACAGCCCTCGCCTTCGGCTCGGGCTGTAAACCTCTCAGTTCGTCAAAAAGCCTTTACGTATGAGTTAAGGACGATATTTTTCATTCCGATAGCCGAGAAATCGCGACGAAGTCGCGATTTTGAGGTTAGAGGAATGAAAAAATTGTTTCCCGAGCACGTGTAACATAAATTTATTTTTTCATGGTTTACTTCAATAGTTCTTATTTGATTGGTTATTTTCTTCATTCTTTATGGGCGGAAAAATTTAAATTCTAAATTACTTAAATTTCTTTCATTTATGATTTAAAAATACAAAAATTTTAATTTTAAAATTTATATATTCCTTTCGACAAATATATCTTTATTTATTTAGATGCTATGACGATAGTTTTTCTTTCAAAACAAAATATGGTAAGGTAAATTTAGTTAGAATGAACGTTTATTACACATACAACGTTTATTCCAATTAAATTTAAGTTACTTTATAACCTCAAAGCGGACATCTCAACATTCAGTAAACCTTTTTTAAAGGTATTTGTACCTAAAATCAACTTCGGTGCTGTTGGAGATACTGTCAATTAATTTCGATAGTACTCAGTTTCAAATTACAAGTCAACATGGCAGTATCGGAAAAGAAATTTCATAAAAGAATTCAGACACATCTCGCCAAATTTACAGAAGACATTAAATACACACAGGCAATGACATTAAGAGACACTGGTCTTTTGTAAAAAAATTTTTCTGAAAAATAATTTTACACAAATTATCAGTAAAATACGAAATATTAAAATAAGAGATGGAAGAACTGATAGAAAATTACAGACTGAAGCAGAGGAACTGAATTATATTATGACTTAAATACCAATTCAGGATAAGACAAAATTATGAAAAAAAAGATTTGACAGATGTGTTTGAATCACAATCAGCGATGATTGTCGCTAAAACTTTAAATTTTTTCATACGATATTTTTATTTAATTTTTTATTTGAATTTTCAAACCCTTATGTCAAGCGCGCCTCGCTTTTTGCTTCATTT
>JABFQL010000080.1:0-10052 GCA_022816945.1 Triteleia sp. ZL-2020
ACTCCAACATGATCAGTTTGTGGAATCCATGGATGGACCCGGTTGGGGTGTAATCGGGTTTCCACATTTGACTCCAACATGACTAGTTTGTGGAATCCATGTATGGACCCGGTTGGGGTGTAATCGGTTTTCCACATTTGACTCCGACATGATCAGTTTGTGGAATCCATGTGTGGACTAGATTGGGGTGTAAACGGGTTACCACATTTCATGGAAATATGGAAATTTCGTGGAATGCACATGGAACCCCGGTTAGGGTGTAACCCGGTTTCCATATTTTATACAAACATGAACATTTCGTGGAATTCTCGTAAGGTTTTCTATATTTAATTCGATCAGGGGATTTTTTGTATAATCCATATATGAAAACCGATTATGTACACTTAACTCAAATGAAAGCTATGCTTACTAGCTTACATTTGAACAAACTTATATGTATATCTTAAATGAAAACAATGTTCAGATGTAATCTAGTGAGAATAGCTTTCTTTTGAGTTAAGTATACAGCGTATATATGAGCCTAAAATCAATGAATATGTCTAAAACTTCAAATAGTTTCAATATTTATATTAGACTATAATGTTATTTATATAAAATTCTGATGATTTTAATACTATTTGAAAGCGCCATAAGAGTGGTTAATGTAAACAAATCTAGGTGTCGTGGTTATCGAATAGTGACCTATAAATGACGTATGTCGTTTTCAGGTTACAACATTCTATTCCGTTTGTTTTGTACAATTCAGAACAGTTAGAAAATTAACCACTACTAGTACTATTACCATAAAAATTGTGTTTGTGGAACTATACTAAGCTATATCAGAACAGGACAGAGCAGATGCAACAGACCACCTGAAAACGCTAATAATAAAGAAAGTCTCTGAATGTGGACAGTATAAAAGCAGAATTACTATCATTTGAAAGTAAATTAAATTAATTTTATTAATTAAGAAAATTGAAATTATTGCAGTAATTACAGCAAAAAATATAATGACTATGTTGTTATAAAATATATAAAACATTTTCAAAATTATCATTAATTAATATTTCTATCAATTTTCCTAGAAGAATTTGTCACACTACATATTTTGACATCAAAAACTACGTATTTGTGAAATTTCATACAATCTTTATATTTATTGAGACGGTTGGAAATGAAGATAAAAGTTTATTTTTAAAGTTTAATATTGTTTCAAATATAGTTCAACAGACTCAACACGTATTAATTTTTATATTACGGGAACGTAAGTATTATTATTGTCGGATAAAAATAATAAAATACAGAAATTAAAATTTGTCATCATTTTAACATAAAAATCGCTACTTCGTCGCAATTTCTCAGCTATCGTAATAAAATATATCGTCTCTAACTACACTGGAAAAAAAGCCGTTGCAATACCAGCAAAAGAAATAACGCATATCATTTAGTGCTATGTATGCATTAAAACGTTGCAAATTCAGCACTGTTTAAATGCAAGATCTAGTAACATAACCTCTATTCTCACTTAAAATAGGCATATGCTAGCATTGCTGAATTGACAATGTTTTAAATGCTAATGTAGTCAAATTTTTCGGCAAGCCTAGCAGATTTATCTGCTAGCCGAGCAACTTATTTTTTCCAGTGTAGTACGAAAAGGCTTTTTGACGTATTTCATTACAGCCCTTTCTGTCGGCGCGGGCTGTAAACCTCTCGCTTCATCAAAAGAGCCTTTCCGTATGCGTTAAAAAAGTAACTATTACAAATTTTGTATATTTAAAATTACACTGGAAAAAATATGTTGGATCAATAGTAAATATAATGTTGGATTTAATTTGAAACGGACAGTGTTATGGAAACATTAGAACAACAGAAATATGAACTATATTTATTGACATGTCTTTTAGGTTACAATGTTTACATATCGTTGTCTTTCGCAATGTAGTTCCAACATAGTCTTTATTGTTAATCCAGCATATTATTATTATTATTACTATTATTATTATTATTACTGTTATTATTATTTTTCCCGTGTACATTAAAATTATAATAATTTTTAATAATTTCATGTAGTTAATTTTTACTATTGAAATTACAATTTTGTAACGGCAAGGAATAACTAGTCATTTTTTGTATGATTCGCCAAATTTAAATAACTAAAGCCACTGACGGAACAATACGTCCCCGAGAGAATGCGATCAGCGTTAACAATCCCATAAAACAAAAAATGTACAAACAACATTGCCTGAAAGTTTCAAGTTTAAAAAAAACCTTTTTGTCACGCGTGCACAATAAATGCCGCATTACACTCTTGCGTAGCCAATTGTAATGTAGCTCATTACTCACGGTGGCGTAAACCGCCCATTACGCACGTGCGCATGCGCAAACGCATGAACGGCGCGTGAACAAGTTTATGCTCGCCACAAAGTTTCGTGTAATGCGGCATTTTATTGTGCACTTGTGACAAAAAGCACTGTACGCAATATGGGTGGAAGGTTGGCGAGCGCAGACGAGTGTGATTACAACACTCGGCTTCGCCTCGTGTCATAATCACACCCGTCTGCAATCGCCAACTTTCCACCCTTATCACGTAATGTACTATTGCTATAACGTGGCAGTAACGTGTGAAACGTTTTAGCAACATTGCTGTAACGGAGTAATATCGCGTTTTGATTCATCGCCTCAACGTTGCAATAACGTTACGTGTATCGTTGCAGCAACGTTTAAATATCCGCCTAAAATAATGTTGCAGAAACGTTGCAGAAATGTTGCTTAACGATACAAATAAAAAAAATAAAAACATAATAAATTGTAATGAGGATTCGATCTCTGGTCCTGCAGTGTAGGAGTCTCTCTATGTTAACCGTTACACCACGAGGACTTATGATGATAATAGAAGACTTATGGCATGTTCGAGTAAGAACAATTGCTTGTATTAATAAAGGACAGACAATTCAGTCTACATAAGTGCATCCTTTATTAATACAAGCAATTGTAGTCACTCGAACACGCCATTAACCTATTTATTGATCTGCACAATGAATATATTGTTATACTCAATAAGTCATTTACCACGTCGTTGAATAAAAGTCTTCGTGAAGTAACGGTTAGCATGAAGAGATCCCTACATTGTAGGTCGAGAGATCGAATCCTCATATTACAATATTATTACTTTTTATTTTTGTATTTGTCAAAATCAACTGTATCAAAATCAACTGTTGTTATATCTCAAAATCACGACGAAGACACTTTGTGTTTGATTATGTTTCCTACGCAACGATCATAATTTTCTTTCTAATTTTATATTTATAGATAATGTATCGAAAAAAGTACTTAACAAAATTACGTGTACAAAAACACAGGAATAATAAGAAATTTAAAGAAGCAGAAGCATCAAGTGAAAGAAATGAATCTTATAAAACTGATGGTACAATTTATAAATCTAAGTTTATATTATACAAATATTAATAGTAAATTTAAATTTTGGTGTTTTAAACAACCTAAAATACTAAATATAATATTTTATTATGGAACACATTAAACAATGGTTACATAATTTACTTAAATAAAATAATTTTTTATCTGTTTGTAGTGGAATCCTACTTATCGTCAGAAATTTTGAACGCTGGATGTAATCTCTATACAACTGAACAAAAAGAAATATATAATAATAATATCGAGACTGTAAACACGAATAATGAAGAAAATGACAGTATAACAGAAATAGAAGTAAATATTGACAAAAATACAAACAATTACATAAATATAATAGAAACTGACGAAACAAAAGAACAAGTGACATGTGAAACAGATGTAAACAAAAAAGACTTTGAAGAAGAAGAATGCTCAGAATATAATTATTATAGTTTTGACGAAGAAGATTCTTGTTTATCTAACGATGACGATGAAAATGAGAAAGATATTTTCTACGACTGTGATGATGATGCAGATGACATTCAGTTATTAAGGAAATGGGCTATTGAATGTGGCATTCAGCATGTGAAACTAAACAAATTATTAAAAATCTTAAAACGCAAAAGTTATCCAGACATTCAGACAAATGCATCAGCTTTTCTTAAAATTGACACAACAAAATATAAAATAACTAAAATTGAAGAGGACGATGGAAGTGTGTCAGAATACGTATATTTCTCTATATTAGATGGTTTAAAGCGATGCTTAAATGTAAATATTCATAAGTCTAATACAATTTACGTTCAGATAAATATCGATGGTTTGCCATTATTTCGTTCGAGTAAAGTCAATTTTTGGCCAATATTATGTAAAATCTATTTTGATCCGGATATTTACAAGCCATTTCCTGTGGTAATATATGGGGGCAAGGGCAAGTGCAGAGACATAAATATGTTTCTAAAAGAATTTATTCAAGAAGTGAACTATTTACAAAAACATGGAATTTTGATTAATAACAAAGTGTTCTCCTTTCGTATACAAAGTTTCATTTGTGATACACCTGCCAGGTCTTTTATTAAGTGCACTAAAGGACATACAGGGTATTATTCCTGTGAACGCTGCTATATTTGTGGAATTAGAATTAATAATGTTACTACATTTGATATTGACAATAGTGAAAAAAAACGATGTGACGAAACGTTCCGTAATAAAGACCAAATTGAACATCACACTGGTACTTCTCCATTGTTGAATATTGAACCAAAAATAAATATGGTACAAGACTTTGTGCTAGATTTTATGCATTTGTGTTGTCTCGGTGTGACAAAAAAGCTATTAGAATTTTGGTTAGAAGGCGATCGAGATACAAAATTAGGATATAAAAGTAAAATTATATTATCCCTCAGAATGGAAGATTTAAGAAAACTAATACCATCTGAATTTCAAAGAAGACCTAGATCTTCTAATGAATGGAGGTTTTGGAAGGCAACCGAGTTTCGATTTTTTTTATTATACTGCGGTCCTGTTGTTTTAAAAGGATTACTTCCCGATAAACTGTATAACCACTTTCTACTTTTCCATGTAGCTTGTAAAATTCTGTGTAGCAAAAAATTAGCTCATAAATATTGGCCTGTTGCAAATGTATATCTAGAAAAATTTGTCAAACTTAGTAAGCAATATTATGGAAAAACCTCTCTTTCAAAGAATATGCACAATTTGTGTCATTTAGCTGATGATGTTCGACATATGCAGTGTACTTTGAATGCAATTACAGCGTTCCCATTTGAGAATATGTTAGGAGAAATAAAACGTTCCTTAAGATCAGGAAATAAGCCTGTTGCGCAGTACACCAGACGATATGTTGAACAAAATACTTATTTGAAACAAATGCCAGAACTACCACAGGAATTAGAAATTTTAAGTGCAAATAAAAGTAACACAAATATTTGGAAAATTAAGTACAAACAGTTCACTTTAAGTACAAAAGAAAAAGATAATATTGTGTTCTTGACAAATGACAAATGTTTCAAAATCGAACAAATGGCTTGTGATGGAAAAATAACAGCGGCAAATATAACGCTTCAAGGACGACATATTGAAATAGATAAATCTTTGTTTAAGTATCCATGTGATTCAAGTTTTTTACAAACATGGGTACTCAAAAATAAACTTTCAACTGTAATAAAAAAGTATCCATTATCTTCAGTTGATACAAAAGCTGTATTTATGCAAGTATCGACAGAAAATACAACCAAGAGTTGTGTTATGCCCTTTTTACATTAGTTTATATTTTAATTAAATTAATTACAAATTGACATAATTAATTCAACATTCCCTAATAGACTTAGAATGTAGATTAAACGTAGAATTCATGTGGATACGTGGATTCTACGTAGCGTCTACTTAGATTCGATTTTTTGTTTGTTAGGATTTGTTTAAATAATTTTTCATTTTAGCTACATTTTAATAACTTATATTTATAATAACTACAAAATAATTACAATACATAAAATAATATTTATTATATATTTACATGTTATCTAATTAATTAATTCTTGAAACTTCATTTCATATGAACAATGTTTGTACAATTAAATAATGTAATAATATTACTTACTATCTCTATCTACAACTTAATATGTATATATATATATATATATATATATATATATATATATATATATTAAATGTATGTACATTGAGAAACAGGAACTGTAAAAGTTACTAGCTTTACTGATACTACGTGGATGTACTTTGAACAATTTACAAAATTATTACCGTAGATAGTAAAATAGATCAGCATACTAATAAATAGCAAAAGAAAGTAACGAAATTTTACTGTCTTGGATAGTCATTTTTTGATTTTTAAAACTATATCCACACTGTACCAACAAAGATAGTCATTGTTAAAATTCTGTTTTTTCCGTGTAATAATAAAACTATTGTACAATAAAATTATATAAAATGGAACATTATGACTTATTTGTAGTTCCCGGGGTCTGTTCTTCGAACGTGAGCTTCTGAATGCACCCACTTTTTGTATAGTACGGTGAAACGTTGAGAAACCTAACGTTTACTGACCAACAATTCGCATGCATTTCGCGAGATTCTGCTAGTGCTTATCACACAAAATTAAACGAACACGGAATTTTTTCTTTGTTGCTGATTATCAGTTTAACAGTAAAGATAAAATTTCGTGTTCGTTTAATTTTTCTTATTTTTCCGCCAGGAGATAATCATCTTCGAAAACGCCATTTTTGAGTGTTCGGTATGTCATATAACCAGAACCAGTTTGGCTGTCGACAGAATACCAAGATTTAGTGATTAGGGTTCCGAAAACATATCTCTCTCTTTGTTTATTAACATGTGTAAGTTCGTACTATGTTTAGTGATTAGTGATTAGTGTGTGTATTCTGTCTACACCCTTTCAGGCTCTCATTTTATCATTGATAGGGAATCTACGTAAAAGAAAAGATATAACTAGACTGGGTTAGGTTAACTGCCAAATTGGATGAATCGAGAGTGCGTTTCCGATTCTGCTGAAAGTGCTGGCAGTAATTGTCGTTCATTGTCCTACTTATCAAAATAGATATGTTTATCTTTTACTAACGCAGTACTGCCAGCACTTTCAGCAAATTCGGAAACGCACCCCGAACATGGCTTATGATGCCAGTTGAAATTGTGGCAGCACTGTTATGAAGTGATGCGTCGTGGTCAACATAATACAGCATTTTTAAACGTATATACGAGGAAGAAGTGAAAAGTGTACGATCTGGACAAATTAAATAGTGCATAATTTCGTTAGTTGACGATAGTTGGAAGCAGATTATTTTAATATTTTATATAAGAAGGTAAGTGACAGTAGATATTGACATAATGAACAAGAAATTCATGTTTAACCTAATATACAATTTGTGTATATTTATAATAGGATTGTATAAATAACTTTTTCTGAATTAGATATTTTATTCTTCAATATTTTATAGTTTGTACAATCAGGATTAAAATTGGTTCACAGATCCAACACTTTAGTAATACATTAATTGTGTTTTATTTTTCTTAATTCTATTATATTGAATTAGTAAACACCAATACATAAAACAAAGAAATAAAGAAGGACGAATTTACAGGCCACCCATTTCTTTGTTTTCTTTTTTTCGTTTATAAATTGATTGTCCTTTTGTTTTATTAATTTATTGTATTGTACACATAAAAAATTATAAACAACTAGTTACTGTGCGGCACATGACTGAGGCTGAAAGATAAACAATTATAAACATTGACGATAAACAAAGAAAAACAAACGGAATTTGTCTTTGTCATTCAGTGTTTACAATTTTTTAACCTTCAGCACACTTCTTAGTTGTGTGCATTAGTAAATAATATTTTAAGAAATTATATTTGAAGATTGATCAAAATCCAATAAAAATGTTTAATCATTATTATACATAAAAAGACTAAACTATTAAGAAAAAGAGACGTTTATAAATAATTGAGAATGTAAATTAAGGAATATCTGTGAATAATAAAATAATAAAATGCATGTCTTATGCTTCAGTATTGAAACTTATATGTACATTAAATGTTTACTCTAAATAGAAACAATTTTTTTCAAAATATTTTAAACATATTTTAGAATATGTTTAAAAATATATGAAAAATACATTAAAATATTTACAAATATGATTAAAATATTTTAAAAAGTATAAAAATACTGCGTTTTTATAATATAAAAGATATTTACAAATATTGTATAATACTATGTCAAAACTCAAATTTGTCGACATATAGACTGGTCATTTTTTATTAAGAATGTTGAAATTTTGACTTTAATTATATATATACTTTGAATTTGGGTTTGAAATTTCAAAATTCCTGATAGAAAGTGACCAATCCAAAGTAGCAACAATTTTTAGTTTAACACGATATAAAATATTTATAAAATATTTACAAAGTATTTTACTAATATTTTAAAAATACTATTCAGGGCAGATATTTACTATTTTTAAAATACTTTGAAAACATTTCTACAATATTTTATAATATTTATAAATAATATAAATTATTAATAATTTTCAACTCTGATTCCATGTAGGAAATTTTCAACTGAATGAACCGAATTGTAATTTTTTTCTTTAAATAAATAAATACATATAAATGTCTGTCATAATTTAATATATTCATTAATTACTAACTAGTTTCTATTGATTCCACTTTTCAGTTTTGAATCATGCCGAAAGAGTATTTATATGCTCTTGTTTTATTTTCACGATACAAAAATAATAATATTTTATCAATTGATATTGTACCGGTAACATGGTTACAATTAAAACTGGATAGAGAAAGTGGACAGCAAATAAAAGAAAACTTTGTTACACCCTACATGGAACCTGAGAGCGATGGGACATATAAAAAAAGAGATATCAAACTAATAAATGAATTTATTGAAAAAAGATTAAAGCCCCCAGAAAGTTGGCCATTATATGAAGTAGAAATTAGAGGTTTAGCAGGTATTATTCAAATACACATTTATATTCATCTTCGTAATGTTGTTCACTTTGTTATTATAGTAAAATAAAATTGCTTATAAATACTTTTTCAGATAATAACTTAAATAAATATAGTAATCATATACTAATTTTTCTGATAATGTATTATATTAAGAAATACGTATATTATACTGTGATTTTTAATTATATTTTAGATACATATGAGGATGCGGTACGTCGTTGTAAAATATTGGAGACAAAAAGTATAGTCGTAACAACTGATTCGGAAATAGATGAAGGAGAAGCATTAAAAGAAAAAATTAAAATTATAAAAAAGAAATGTACAAAAATAAGTAACAAAAGTATTTCAGCATTGACCGATGTTCCTTCCATTGTTAACATAATGAAAGATTTCAAAAAATCTAATTCTGAAAAAGGTAATCAGTACATTATTATATCTGTATATGAAAAGTTTAACGTTTGTTTTCACTTTATATATACAGTTACGTTACATAAAAATTCTGCTATTTTTATCTCTATACTAAAAAATCTCCATCAAATTATTGTCTAACTATTTAAAATATTCTCTAAGAAGAGATACTAAATTTCAAATTATTTTTTTTTGTAATATAAATAATGCAATTATTATTTAATTTTAATATTTTTTAAGTTTGTATTTAGTATCAAAATTAGAAACAAATATTCCCATTTATTCAATTATAATATAAATATTATATTTATAGTGATACAATATCTGATTTTTGTAGATCCAAAATCGTCTTTTAAACGTCACAGTGATTCTGAGTTTTCTACCATACAGTCAACACCAGAAAAGATGACTAAAGAGAAAAAAAGAAAAACAGAAAATACACATTCTGGTAATTCTTTATATTAATTTACATTATAATTTTTTAATTTCTGAATTTCATTATATTTTTTTAATTAATATGGTAAAATAATGCACCTATACTCAGCTGTACCACTTCTTTGCAATATATTTTGTTTTCATTCTCTCTCTCTCTCTCTCTCTCTCTCTGTATATATATAGATATATATAGATATACAATACATGGTGCGGATATTTGTCACCGCGGAGAGTTGGCACAGTCCCATATATATATATATATATATATATATATATATATATATATATATATATATATATATATATAT
>JABFQL010000081.1:0-10014 GCA_022816945.1 Triteleia sp. ZL-2020
ATTTGTTGCGCTCACTTCTTCTGTCTCATTCAAACATATATTTTCAAGACCTGTTTCTCTTTCTTGTAACTGCTCTTCGTCGCATTCGGGTTCTTCTATTTCCACAGAGATGTTCTGCTGTGTCACTCTTTCTGGCCCGTCATTGGTTTCCCCTTCTTTCTGTAAATTTTTCATTAATTTTGGATAGGTTTCTTCAATAATTCTTACTGACCTGCTAATCCAAATTTTTCCAGTGTCCGGGTTCAAGATTCGATACCCGTTTCCGTCCCCGTGATATCCGACCAAAATCCCCATTTCTGCCTTATCATCCCATTTTTGCTGTCTTTGTTTTGGCACCAATGAATATACTTTGGATCCAAAAATTCGTATGTGTGTTAGATTTGGTTTTTCCCCCGTAAATAATTCTAGCGGCGTCCTGTCTATGCTTCGGCTAATCATTCTGTTTTGCAAGTACGTCGCGGTCAGGATGGCTTCTCCCCAATAGCGATTATCTAATCCTGCGTCAAGTAGCATGCACTTCGCTGATTCCGTCAGTGATCTGTTTTTCCGCTCTGCTACTCCGTTTTGCTGAGGAGTGTATGGAACTGTCAGTTGTTGTTCTATACCTTCTTTTCGTAAGAAATTTGCCAATTCTTTGCAGCCGTACTCTCTTCCATTATCAGTTGTCATTGCTACGGGCTTTCTTCCGAATCTCGCTGTCATGGCTGCGATGTACTCTTTGGTTGCTTCTGCTACTTCATCTTTTGACTTTATC
This sequence comes from Triteleia sp. ZL-2020, assembly GCA_022816945.1. Classification (NCBI taxonomy): domain Eukaryota; kingdom Metazoa; phylum Arthropoda; class Insecta; order Hymenoptera; family Scelionidae; genus Triteleia; species Triteleia sp. ZL-2020. The sequence continues at coordinate 755 of JABFQL010000081.1, forward strand.
AGCCTTACCACCGTGAACCTGGAATAATCGTCTATAAATGTCAAGAAATACCTATTTCCGCTAGGTGTGGCTGTCTGCATTGGCCCACACACATCTGAATGGATTAATCTCATTGGTTCCTTTTCTCTCCGCTTGTTTTCTGAAAATTTTGTTTGAGACAGTTTTCCTTTTATACAATGTATACATGTTACCTGATCTGAGTCTGCGGAAATATGTATTCCCGTGACTAATTCTCCATTTACTAATCGTTTTATGGCTGCAAGGTCGCGATGTCCTAGTCTTCTGTGCCAGTGGTGTATAGATTCAGTCTCCTTTACAATATTTACAGATTCTTTTAACGGAACTGTATTTAATCTAAACAGATTTCCGTCATTTTCTGCCTCGGCGATTACCTGCTGTCCCTCATATATTTTGCAGGTATTTTTGTCGAAATTTACTTTATAACCCTTTTCAATTATTCTTCTCACGGATATTAATCCCTCGTCTAACATTGGAATATAAAGAACTTCTTTTAATTCTAACTTTTGAATTGTTTTATCCGGCCTTTCACAAAACAAAAATCCGCTCCCAATTCCAGTAGCCGTTATAGACGAACCATCCGCGAGATATATTTTATTATTCATTTCCCGAATAAAAGAAAAGAAATTACGATCACTAGTCATGTGACTTGTCGCCCCTGAATCTATACACCATGTGTTCTTACTAACCTTACTTTCCTGGCCGTGAACTTTAAAGGTCACGTGTTTCTCGGCACCAAGTTTTCTTCCTTCGACGGATGATCTTGCCGACTCCGAGCTTGTCTTCTTCTGCTCTTGACTTCTCTTGAAAAATCTGCAATCCGCCTTTAAGTGCCCTTGTTTGTGACAATAGAAACATTCCCGTTTCTCCCAGTCACCTTTTTCTTGTCTCGTGCTCTTCCCGTGTCTATTCGCGGCTGTCACTTTGAGTGCTGTATCTGAATTTGTCGGTGGCGAACTGGCCTCGGTACGCCTCTGATATTCATCCAGTATCTTCCCGGTCACATATTCTACTGTTAAATCACTTTCGTCACGGCCCTCGAGCGCAGTGACGAGACTGGAATATGATTCAGGAAGACTTACCAATAGCACGGCAACTATTTCATCATCCTCGAGTGGTTTGCCCGATCCTCGCAATAATCCTACCACCTCCATTATTGCATCTAAATGTGTACTCATTGACCCGCCGCGGTAATGAATGCCATATAATTTCCGTCGGAGATATAGCCTGCTTCCGAACGTGGATCTCTCATATTTCTTCAATAAGGTCTGCCAAATCTCGAACGCATGTTCCAAGTGTGCGAAGTGTATTAGTTGACTGTCCTCAACACTCAGAATAATTTGTGCAACAGCCTTATTATTTTTCTTACTCCACGTGTCGTCAATATTTTCCGGCTTTGGTTTACTCACGACATCCCACAATTCGTCACGGATGAAAACTGCTTTAATTTTAGTTTTCCAAAAAACAAAATTACCTCCATTTAACAACGGAATACTGCATTTAAAATTTTCTTGCATTTTCTTTCTTTTCCCACACGTGTTACTTTTCTCAATAAAACTGTAAATTATTCACTTTAATGCACGTTAATCTGGGCCCATAACCTGATGGAATCGGGTTATTAAAATAAAAGTAAAAGAAGTTATTGAATAATTAATATGAGTTTTATATTGATACAAAATAATAGTTAATCAGACTAACACGTGGTATACAAAGGAGGTTAATCTGGTGCGTGACAAAAAGCAATATACGTCTTACTCGTACCGAGGCCCAAGACACAAAGAGGACAGGAGTAACTAGTCTGTGGGGGACCTTGATTCAAAATGCTGCGACTGCAGCGCTCTGCTGGCATAGATCCGTACCATAGATCGCGCGTATATTTGAACATGTTTTAAGCGCCATTTTCAACACCCCTTCTCGCTGAGACATGTTCAATAATTCATTCCAATAACCCCGGCAAGAAACTGGAACTGCTGCTTCCCCAATGGCTTTGTGAAGATATCTGCCAGCATGTGGTTAGAGGGACAGTATCGGATCTCTAGTATTTTCTTTTCCCTCAGATCCCTGATTTGGTGATAACAAATATCGATATGTTTGGTTCTGGCCCCGCAGCGTTCTGATTCAATTAGTTTGATACAATCTTGATTGTCTTCATACAGCATTGTCGGTCCAGCTGCAGGTATCTGTAAATAAGTAAGTAATTGTCTCAACCATACTAACTCTTTACTAGCGAACGATGCCGCCATGTACTCCGCCTCCGTGGATGATGTTGCCACTGCTGTTTGCTTCCGACAGGACCAGGCAATAGTTCCACCTCCAATCTGGAATACACATCCACTTGTTGACTTTCGATCGGTCTTGTCTCCAGCCCAATCTGCGTTAGCGTAGCATTTAAGCTCTGTATCTCCTTCAGATGGAAAACGCAATTTCATATTTATAGTGGAAGAAAGATATCTCATCACCCTCTTGACAGCCTGCCAATCATAATTTGTTGGTTTCTCTACTCGGCGGCAGAGAAGTCCTACTGCTAGTGCAATGTCCGGTCTAGATACTGTAGCAATGTATAGTAGTGACCGTACTACCATTCTATAGTCTCTATTGTTTCGCAATCTATCTGCTTCCTGTGGACAAAACGTTAAATACCCTGGGTCCATTGGAGTTGCTATCGGCTTCGATTCTAGAAAACCGTGAGCTTCCAAAAGCTTGTTCATTTTGGATTTTTGATTCAAAGAAAATCCCCCGTTTGGATCTCTCTCTACTTGAATGCCCAAATAACATTTAATATTACCCAAGTCTCTAATTTCAAGTATATTTTGTAAATCTTTACTCACGTAACTTGTTAGTTTCTCAAATTCCCCGGCTACCAGTAGATCATCGACGTACAGGAGCACATACGTAAAATTTCCATTTTTCTCCTTTCGTGAATACAGGCTTGGATCTGCTTTTCCTGCCTCAAAACCTAATCCCAGCAGTATCTCTATCGCCTTTTTATTCCAAACTCGAACTGCCTGTTAGAGTCCATATATGCTCGTCTTTAATCTGAGTACCTTTTCCATGTGGCCCTCCTTGACGAAACCTTGTGACTTTTCCATATAGATTTCCTCTTCCAGGTCACCATTCAGGTACGCACTTTTGACGCCCAGTTGGCGAACATGAAAATTCTTTTGAGCTGCCAGTACGAGCAATGCCCTGATTGTCTCATGTTTGACAACTGGTGCAAAAGTTTCGTCATAGTCTTCTCCGTATTGCTGTGAAAAACCTCTTGCAACTAAACGTGCCTTATATGTGTAAACATTACCGTCACCGTCTAGTTTTGCCTTGAATACCCATTTACATGTATTGGCTTTCTTTTCAGGTGGCAATACAGTCAATTCCCACACTTGGTGTTCATTTAATGACTTCATTTCTTCCCTTGCAGCTGTCAACCATAACTTCTTTTCTCACGGCACCATTTCGAGCAATTCATCCCAGGATTTTGGTTCATTTATGGAATTGGTTCTCACTTGATATCCGAGCCTCGTTGGTGGTACATTTTTATTCGACCGGATCGATACTCGACGTTGAGGAGTTGTACTTAAAGTTTACGCTGCATCCTCTTCATTTGTTGCGCTCACTTCTTCTGTCTCATTCAAACATATATTTTCAAGACCTGTTTCTCTTTCTTGTAACTGCTCTTCGTCGCATTCGGGTTCTTCTATTTCCACAGAGATGTTCTGCTGTGTCACTTTTTCTGGCCCGTCACTGGTTTTCCCTTCTTTCTGTAAATTTTTCATTAATTTTGGATAGGTTTCTTCAATAATTCTTACTGACCTGCTAATCCAAATTTTTCCAGTGTCCGGATTCAAGATTCGATACCCGTTTCCGTCCCCGTGATATCCGACCAAAATCCCCATTTCTGCCTTATCATCCCATTTTTCCGTCTTTGTTTTGGCACCATATACTTTGGATCCAAAAATTCGTATGTGTGTTAGATTTGGGTTTTCCCCCGTAAATAATTCTAGCGGCGTCCTGTCTATGCTTCGGCTAATCATTCTGTTTTGCAAGTACGTCGCGGTCAGGATGGCTTCTCCCCAATAGCGATTATCTATTCCTGCGTCAAGTAGCATGCACTTCGCTGATTCCGTCAGTGATCTGTTTTTCCGCTCTGCTACTCCGTTTTGCTGAGGGGTGTATGGAACTGTTAATTGTTGTTCTATACCTTCTTTTCGTAAGAAATTTGCCAATTCTTTGCAAACGTACTCCCTTCCATTATCAGTTCTCATTGCCACGGGCTTTCTTCCGAATCTCGCTGTCATTGCCGCGATGTACTCTTTGGTTGCTTCTGCTACTTCATCTTTTGACTTTATCAGCCTTACCACTGTGAACCTGGAATAATCGTCTATAAATGTCAAGAAATACCTATTTCCGCTAGGTATGGCTGTCTGCATTGGCCCACACACATCTGAATGGATTAATCTCATTGGTTCCTTTCTCTCCGCTTGTTTTCTGAAAATTTTGTTTGAAACAGTTTTCCTTTTATACAATGTATACATGTTACCTGATCTGAGTCTGAGGAAATATGTATTCCCGTGACTAATTCTCCATTTACTAATCGTTTTATGACTGCAAGGTCGCGATGTCTTAGTCTTCTGTGCCAGTGGTGTATAGATTCAGTCTCCTTTACAATCTTTACAGATTCTTTTAACGAAACTGTATTTAATCTAAACAGATTTCCGTCATTTTCTGCCTCGGCGATTACCTGCTGTCCCTCATATATTTTACAGGTATTTTCGTCGAAATTTACTTTATAACACTTTTCAATTATTCTTCTCACGGATATTAATCCCTCGTCTAACATTGGAATATAAAAAACTTCTTTTAATTCTAACTTTTGAATTGTTTTATCCGGCCTTTCACAAAACAAAAATCCGCTCCCAATTCCAGTAGCCGTTATAGACGAACCATCAGCGAGATATATTTTATTATTCATTTCCCGAAAAGAAAAGAAATTACGATCACTAGTCATGTCGCCCCTGAATCTATACACCATGTGTTCTTACTAACCGTACTTTCTTGGCCGTGAACTTTAAAGGTCACGTGTTTCTCGGCATCAAGTTTTCTTCCTTCGACGGATGATCTTGCCGACTCCGAGCTTGTCTTCTTCTGCTCTTGACTTCTCTTGAAAAATCTGCAATCCGCCTTTAAGTGCCCTTGCTTGTGACAAAAGAAACATTCCCGTTTCTCCCAGTCACCTTTTTCTTGTCTCGTGCTCTTCCCGTGTCTATTCGGGGCTGTCACTTTGAGTGCTGTATCTGAATTTGTCGGTGGCGAACTGGCCTCGGTACGCCTCTGAGATTCATCCTGTATCTTCCCGGTCACATATTCTACTTTTAAATCACTTTCATCACGGCCATCGAGCGCAGTGACGAGTCTGGAATATGATTCAGGAAGACTTACCAATAGCACGGCAACTATTTCATCATCCTCGAGTGGTTTGCCCGATCCTCGCAATAATCCTACCACCTCCATTATTGCATCTAAATGTGCACTCATTGACCCGCCGCGATAATGAATGCCATATAATTTCCGTCGGAGATATAGCCTGCTTCCGAACGTGGATCTCACATATTTCTTCAATAAGGTCTGCCAAATCTCAAACGCATGTTCCAAGTGTGCGAAGTGTATTAGTTGACTGTCCTCAACACTCAGAATAATCTGTGCAACGGCCTTATTATTTTTCTTACTCCACGTGTCGTCAATATTTTCCGGCTTTGGTTTACTCACGACATCCCACAATTCTTTACGGATGAAAACTGCTTTAAATTTAGTTTTCCAAAAAACAAAATTACCTCCACTTAACAACGGAATACTGCATTTAAAATTTTCTTGCATTTTCTTTCTTTTTCCGTACGTGTTACTTTCCTTAATAAAACTGTAAATTATTCACTTTAATGCACGTTAATCTGGGCCCATAACCTGATGGAATCGGGTTATTAAAATAAAAGTAAAAGAAGTTATTGAATAAATAATATGAGTTTTATATTGATACAAAATAATAGTTAATCAGACTAACACGTGGTATACAAAGGATGTTAACCCGGCGCGTGACAAAAAGCAATATACGTCTTACTCGTATTGAGGCCCAACACACAAAGAGGACAGGAGTAACTAGTCTGTGGGGGACCGTGATTCAAAATGCTGCGACTGCAGCGCTCTGCTGTCATAGATCCGTACCATAGATCGCGCGTATATTTGAACATGTTTTAAGCACCATTTTCAACATATATAAATATGAAGTATTATTTATTAAAATAAGGATAATTTATATCTTCTAAAAATAAGTTACCCAGACTAAAGTTTCCACATAGAAAACTACGTGTAAAACGACGTCGAAAACAATGAGGGAAACATCGTCGAAAACCACGTCGAAAACCTCGTGGAATATCATGTTAATTTGGGAATCCAAAATTTAAAAGAAAATATTTTCTTTACTGTCTATAAATTTGTACAAATGTATCAATCTCACTGTATAAATGTACAACTTAATTAATAAATCCCAAAAATGTACTTTTTTAAATTATTTGTTATATAGACCAAATGCCCAAGCAGAAAAATACAGTCGTAACGACGTCGTACCAACGTCGTATCGACGTTGGCATGTGACACCACGCCAACGTCGTTTACCAACATTGATCCGACGTCGTTTACCAACGTACAATAAAAAAAAAATACTAGTAATTACAATTTTTTTCTCGATTTAATTTACATCTGAATAAACCATAAATTACAATTAATTTTACATACTCATATTTCCTATTGATATTCGCAACATTTGAACGCATCATATAGCAGAAAAATTCGCCAACGCTCGGAATCGAACCCTAAACGCAGAATCCTAACGCAAGTAACCTAACCAACTGAGCTATCGCACCGGTTGTCGATGGGCATTAGTAATATAACTTTGTTCCCAGGATATGGGATATTATATACAATTTAAAATTGATCAAATTAAATTTTAAAAAATACTTGAATATAGAGTAGGAAGAGACGCAACTTTTTTCCGATATAAAATTTCTTGTAACTCCAACATTTAATGTAATAAAAATAAAAAATACTGCATTTATAGATGTTCAAATTCAATTACTTTTTTCGATTCAACTTGCGATATTTCGACTAATTATTAACAGATTTACTTCTAATTTTGTTCCCTAAGCACATTATTAAACAGAGATACTTATGAATCAGTAGCTCTATTAAAAAATCAAAAGATTAAAAATTAATAATTATTATTAATGCGGCGCCGTACATCAATTGTCTGTACAACTATCATTAATATTATAATTTTAATAATCAGTAATATTCAGTATATGTATACAATTAAACATTAATTTATAATCTTTAACATATAAAAATCACACAATCTTTGATTATAATTATTACATATATACTGTCACGGTCAGTAAATATGTCGAAACAACATTGGCAATACAAAAGATTCGACGTTGGCACAACGTCGTCCGCCGACGTCGTCTGTCAACGTCGTTTCGACGTTGGTCATACAATAAATTTGACGTTGGTACAACGTTGTCAGCCAACGTTGAACCAACATTGGCAATACAATAGATTCGACGTCGGCACAATGTTGTCTGCCAAGGTCGTCTGCCAACATCGTTTCGACGTTGGCAATACAATAGATCTGACGTTGGCACAACGTTGTCCGCTGACGTCGTCTGTCAACGTCGTTTCGACGTTGGTCATACAATAAATTTGACGTTGGTACAACGTTGTAGGCCAACGTTGAATCAACATTGGCAATACAATAGATTCGACGTCGGCACAACGTTGTCTGCCGAGGTCGTCTGCCAACGTCGTTTCGATGTTGGCAATACAATAGATCTGACGTTGGCACGACGTTGTCTGTCGACGTCGTCTGCCAACGTCGTCCCGACGTTGTAACGACTGCAAAGTCGGCTAAGCGTTGGCTGTTTCTGCCTGGGTTGTTTCCATAAACATGTTTATTTCAGTTCTCAAATTGTAAAATCGTTTGAGCATTTTCCCCTTACTGAGCCATCTTACTTCTGTATAATACGTAACATCTGCAAATTCAGTGCCCCACTTTTTTTAAATTTTATAAAAAATATAAAATGTTATTTTAATATCAATACATTTATTTTATATGTATAGCAAATTGGATTTAATAGTCATTTAAAATTTTTATTTTATTAAACAATAATTTGAATTAAGAATAATTATTTGAACAATAAATCTTATACTTATAATAACGTTTGCAGTACTCTAGCCTCGAATCATAATGAAATTATATATGAAAAATATTGCAAACATTAATTTTTTTAATAAAAATGTGTAAATTTAAATATTTTTGTAATTAGCGTTTGGGCCGCATTTTAAAGGCTTTTGGACCACATGTGGTTCATGGGCCGCACTTTAGACAAGCATGCTTTAAAGTATACGTTTCTTCATGCAGTACAAATATTATATACAAATTTTCAAAAACTGTACCAATTATTCAGAATATAATTTCAGTGTGCAATTCTCATATTCTTTAAAGTATTTTCACATTTTTTAGTTCACTACGAATGAAATACTTAGTATAATAGAAACCAGTTCGATTGGAATATTCATATTTAATGTTTGTCAGGCAATTTGTTCTATTAGACTTCATTTGAAGACATGATTGCTCATTATTAAACAACCAGATAAAAAGTAACCCTTAATTTATTGTCATTTGCATAATATTATAATTAACAAAATTGATTAATATTAAGCGGATGCATATTATGTCATAATATATTGATAGCTAATGTCATCAAAAAGGGTTACTGTGCGTTTTCTTATACTCCTTAATAGCTGAACTAGATATTTTATTCATATGCCACAAAAAGATGCCATATTTATTATTTACTAAATTACGTAGTGTATCATTTGTTATTTATTACCGAAAAATCTTTTATTGTCTTCTTTATCACGAAAGAGTAGAATACAAATTTTCTTCCTGCAGAAATGTCGAAAATTTAAATTAACTTCAATTAACTGAAATTGTATAAATGGAAATCAAAAGTAGTGCGGAATATATTCCAATCTTAAAGACTAATCAAATATTGTTATGGGTATTGGGTGTATGGCCCAACAATCCAAGCGATTTTAGATATTGTATTATATTTTTATTTTGTACATATTGTGTATTTACCGATTATGTGAACATTTATTTAAGCTTAGGAAATGTTATGAAATTTATTGGTACGATG
>JABFQL010000082.1:0-10009 GCA_022816945.1 Triteleia sp. ZL-2020
GTTGATTGTAAGATGAAACATAATCTTTGATTATATGAGTAGAAGCTTTCGATACATCACACTTCAATCTTCGCAAATGTCTAGCACTGATATTAAATATTTCCTTTTTAACTTTCATATCTATATTGTGACTATCTAAAATAATAACATGCAAATACTATTAAAATTAATTTTTAGTAAATAAAAAATAACTATAAAAAATTTTAAATTAAAATAAATGAATCAGTTTAAATTTCCTAAGTTAAAAAGTTATTAACATCATTAAACTTATATTACACTCGGGAACCGTCTTTTTTGTTAAATTGGGACCAAGCTTACTGTATCTTTTACCCATTCTTATGATGTCCATTTTTGATGTGAATGATTAACTGCTGAATGTTTGGCAAATAAGTTAATTAAAAACTAAGTAAAGAAGTCGATAATGCAAAAAAGTTGGGCACAAAATGTAGAGAATCAAGTGTATATATATAGATTAGTGATTTTTACGAATTTCATATAAACATAAAACATAAAATTTGTTCCTCCCAAAGGAGCCTATCCACAGGCAGAAAAAAGGTTGTATAAAAATTACCATATTTTATAATAAATCAGTTATATTTGTCATTTTATGAAACATTTTCTATAAAGTATAGTAAAAGTGTATCATATTTATAAAACATTTTCTTATAAATATAATAAATTTTTATTATAAGGTAAAGTACCCAGTGGTTGGCAATGTCCCAGTGAGTGACAACTACATTGGAGTAAGAATGACAGACAATGTATTTCAAATGGGCTGTCAATCACTGGTTCAATTTCTTAAGCCTGTCAACCACTGGGTACTTTACCTTACTTGACAATATATATCTCGTGAAATAAAACATTTAAATGTTATATCATAAAGTATAGTAATTTTTATATCAACTCTTTTCTGCGTGCAACGATACCAATCTCGACCACCCTTATCTCTAGTAGGTGGAGCTGAGGTCAACCTTGAAATTTCAAATGAGAACCACACTATTGTTTATTAAAAATTCGGATTCTACGTAAAAAAATACATCGGTTTACTCCACGGGTGGATTACAAATTTTGCCGCCTTTGAAAGATTATTCTACTTTATATTATGTGCTTTATATTAAGATTCAACTCTCCAGTGGACTTGAAAACGTTCACTCGAATGATGTTGTTGATTCAAGTACACGAGAACTTCATTTAAAGGAAATTAATTTAATTTCAACGAATTATGTTTATGTCAACTGAATTTATAAGTTCTATTAACCGATTATACTTTAACGCCACAATAGGTTTAAATATGGTTGCAATATTTCTTTCAATGTGGTTGCCATACAGAAAAACTCACGGCATATGATAGTATTATAATTTATTTTAAGTAAAGTTCCGCAATTAACGTTGGATTTTAATCGTCAAAGAAACAGATGTTCGTTTCCTTAACAAAAAAACACAAAAAAACAAAATTTAAGTAGTAAGTTTCAGAATGTCACCTGTCCCCCTAAAAATTGGCCACCCCAAGCACTGGCCTAGGTGTGCCTATGCGAAACTCCATCCCTGATTTTCTCTGAAACAGTTATTTGTGTCATATATATTAGGTTGTCAAATATCTCCCTTCCGCTTTTTTGCTCTTTATTCAATGCTTTTCGCTGAATGCTGAACGCAATATCCAAACTAAGCATGCATAGCGTCGTTTTGTAGGTTATGTCAAGACCTTTCAAAGAGCTTATAGTATTGCCAGATACGAGCTCTGTAGCGCTTTGTACATAGCCGCGAAATTCAAAAGACAAAAAGGCGGAAGGGAGATATTTGACAACCTAATATATAATCAGCCATCCGCACAATATCGGCACGAGATTGGCATAGTACAAGAATACTGGTCAATATCTGTGATAACCGTGAAATGGCAAACTGATTGTGACAATCGTTGGCACCAATCTGACATACTATTGGCATTTGTGTTGTAATGTGTAGCGTTAAATTAACAGCAAAACGTAATATGACGACGATCGTTACATGCCTGGCATAGCATCTGCTGGTTGAAAAATAATGTAACTGCGAACTAACGACAAACTGTATTGTAACGATCGTCGTCACAAGCCTGGCACACTATTGGCACATGTGTTCTGATATGTAACGTCAAATTAACGACAAAACATAATATGACAACGACCTTACACGACTGGCACAATATCGGCTGGTTGGAAAAGAACCAACGCAGAAATGTCTATTTTATGTTACTGGTGACAAACGAGTCAAGGGTGGTACAATACAGACTGCCAGTAGTCAGCTACCAATAGTGGAACAAAGTTAATTTTACAATTGTTTCCGCCGTTAATAAGAGCCGTTGCCTCTCTTTTCCCTACGTAAAATTTCCGCTACTTAGATGGATCTGATGAATGCCTGAACATCTGTTATGATCGATTTACGAAGGTCATTGGTGAAGAAAGATAGAGAACGGCTTTTATATACTTCAGAGCAGCAGAATCGTTATTTGTAAGAAAGAATGGAAGAACAATGATGCCCCACGTTAGAAATTTACAATTGACCCAAGAATGGTTACCAATTCTCGATAAATAATCGGCAAGAAATCATGACCCAGTATTGGTTTCCGATGTTCGGAAAACGATCAAAAACCAGTACTGACACAATATATTTTACCTGATAATTTTTTGAGCATCGGAAGCGAGTACTGGGTCAAGACTTGTTGCCGATGAATCATCGAGGATTGTTAGGAATACCGAATCATGCATGACTGGTGTTTCATCCCAAGACATTGCCGATCATCAGCAAACGATGGCAGCTAGACGGTCGAAGGTATTGGCCCGGGTTTGGGCCAGTTGTAAATTTCTGCGTAGGACACTTCATGGAACACACACTTTATCAAAAAACACATTTTATCTAAAATATTTTTGTACTAATACACAATATATTTTAAAACACATTTTACCAAAAATACAACTTATCGAAATATACATTTAATCGAACACATTTTATCGAAAATTACATTTGATCTAAAATACATTTTCACTAAAACACAATTTATCTAACACACATTTTATCGAAAATACATTTTATGAAATAAACAATTTATCGCAACATACATTTTATCGAACACACATTTTATCGAAAATTACATTTTAATTGAAAAAACATTTGAGTATAAAACAATTTATCTAACAACATTTTATCGAAAATATATTTTATCGAAATATACAATTTATCGAAACATACTGTACATCGAAACATACAGTATATCGAACACACATTTTATCGAAAAATTTTATTGCTAGTCACGTACACATTATTATATATACGTGTACACATGAAAATGGATATTATAATTACTTTTGGAGATAATATTATTTTTGATAAAATGTGTAACAGATAAAATGTATATTGCGGTAAATTATATGTTGATGAAATGTGTGTTGGATAAAATGTGTATTAGATAAATTGTGTTTTAAATAAAGGGCTCTATTCACAACAATTCTTAAGCGAGAAATTCTTAAGCTTAAGCTTAATTCTTAAGCGAGAAATTCTTAATTCTATCAGTGGAAATGAAACAGAGATAGCTGGATTAAGAATTTTACCCTTAAGAATTTTCGTGAATAAGACCCAAAGTCTAATTTTCGGTAAAAATTGTGTTTGATAATATGTATGTTTCGATCAATTGTATTTTTCGGTAAAATGTGTTTTCGATAAAATATATGTTAAATAAATTGTGTATTAGAGAAAAAATGTTTCAGATAGATGTATTTTTTGATAAAATGTGCGTTCTATAAAATGTACATTGCGATAATTGTGCTTTTCGATAAAATGTGTTTCCGATATAATATGTTATATAAATGGAGTATTCGGAAAAAAATATTTTACATAAAATGTGTGTTCGATAATATGTATGTTTCAATAAATTGTATATTTCGATAAAATGTGTTATCGATAAACTGTACACGACCCCATCCACTTAGTAAAAAATCATTTATTCTTTTCTTATTGATTATATACATTTATAATTGTATTATATATAATATCCATTAATTATATATATATATATATATATATATATATATATATATATATATATACAAACTGATTATATCTGTGTACCCCAATGGAACCGGAAAGTTCAAAAATCGTTTAATAAACCTTCCTTGAAACGTTTCAAGGACAATTATTTAACGTGTAGAAATGCTTTTTAAACGGTTAAAAAAGTTATGATCGCCGCTTTTCAACGTTAAGAAGAAGTTGTAGAAAGGGTTTCTAAAACGTATTTTAAACGTTTAAAAATGTTACAAAATGCTTATGATATTTTGTCAAGCAACAAAATGTAAATAAATATTATTGTAATTATTGTTTATTGTAAGTACACAAGTATAATATTGTTTAAAAAATTTTGAATATTTCATAAAACAAAATTCCGGAATTAGGAATTGACGCTGCTTCATTTATGTTAGAGGTTCAATGTCCTACCACAACTCCACGCAGATATCTTACTAAGAAAGAGGTATTAGATATTATCACTTATCACTTATAACAATTAAATATAAACAAGTGTTTATCTTTTACATTGCTTTCAAATTAAAATGACTGCGCGGAGTAGTAGTAGAACATTGGGCTTCTACACTGGAGGCCAAGGTGTTTACAGTGGGACCTGCGTTAGATCTATGTACACTTAACTCAAACGATACCTCTCCTTACTAGATAACACCTGAACATACGTTATCATACGTTTTGAGCGGAGGGTATGTTCAGCATGAAATCTAGTAAGGAGAGGAATCGTTTGAGTTGGGTTTACATGTCCATTTCTTACAAACACTGCTCTTATGATAAAGTAAGGAAGAAGCATGTGGATCTAACACAGGTTCTATTGTATTTCCAATTTCAGACATTTTTTTAAATGAAACATTAAATTTTATTTATAAATTATATTAGTTGTTTATTTACAATAAACAATAATTAAAATAATATTTCTTGTATTTTATTGTTTGTAAAAATTTCATAAACGTTTTTAAAACGTTTCAGAAAACTTTTCTGTAATTTCTTTTCAACTTTGAAAAGCAGTCATCATAACGTTCTTTAAACGTTTAAGAAACATTTCTGCAAGTTAAATTAAGGAGGTTGAGACGTTGGGGATCGCATTTTGAGAGTTCCAAATTGAAACTCTAATTATTAATTAACTATTTATTTAATCGTTTTATACTTTTTGATAGTTAAAATATAAAGGTTTTTCTTACTACTAAGCTATTTTTTAATAGTATTTTCAATGAATAAGTATTGTTTAGCTATGATTAAACATAGGCCTATTTCTGGATCAGTTTTCTTAAAGAATAATTGTTATTTTATAATAAATTTTAACTTTAAATAGATAAATATATCCTTTAACGTATTTCAAAGAGATTCACCGAAAAATATTTTGAAAAAAGTTGTTCATTTTACAAATAAGGCCTTTTGCTTATTATGTAGAATATATCAAAAATAAATAAATGGCATTATTATTAAAATGAACAACACTTTTTCAAAATATTTTACAGTGAATCTCTTTGAAATATGTTAAAGGATATATTTATCTATTTAAAGTTAAAAATTATTATAATAATAAAATAACGATTATTCTTTTGTAAAACTGAACTGGAAATAGGAGTACGTTTAATCATTGCTAAACAGTACATATTCATTGAAAATATTATTAAAAAATATCTTAATAATAAGAAAAACCTTTTCATTTTAACTGCCAAAAAGTATAAAACGGTTAAATAAATAGTTAAAGAATAATTAGAGTTTCAATTTATAACTCTAAAACTACGATCCCCAACGTCCCAACCTCCTTAACGTTCTTTAAACATTTCAAGGTACATTTATTAAATTTTTTTAAACTATGTTGTTTCGTTCGGGCATTATATATTATTGATTAAAGTTTATACAAGATTAGTAAAAATTAAATCTACCCTAACAGAACTATACGTAGTGTAAACATTACCACCCTAACGGAATAGGTCAATCAGGGCCGAATTAAGGCATAAGCTAACAAAGCAATTGAGGCGTCTGGTGCAAGAACGAACTAAGTACATTTTTAGTGTTTTGAGATAATTCAATTTTAAAGTATAAGTAATTAATATAGTATTGTAGTGTTTGATGAACCAGTTAATAATTTTTTTAGGTCTTCTTTGAACACTTTTCTGAAGAATGAGACGATAATTAATTACTAAACGTTATATATAATATCATATATTATTTAAAGAAGTAAATGTTACTTAGTTCGTTTTTGCATCCGACTACGAATAATAAGTTTTATTTAAGAAAAAAGTGGACTAAATTTTCTGTTTATGCGTTTTTATTACTATTGTTATAATTACAAACAGTAACTAAACACAATAAGAAATCAGTCGTTGTTGTCCTCGCTCATTTCGTTGATATCACTATGCACATTTTCAAAAGCATCGGATGCAATAACAAACTAAGTGCATTGAATATCGGATGTATATTACTTAGTTTTAGACCTGATGCTTTATTTACAAGTGTGCTTTGATAATATTTACAGGGTATATAATTGAGACAACAAGGAATCTAAATATAGCATTTAGGCATAAACTAATTAAGTGCATTTAAATCGTTCTTGCACCCGGCGCCTCAATTTGCTTTGAGTCGCATTTTTCGAATGCTAGATTTTCACTGAAAAAGACAGTGAACATATAAACACAACAAATGAAGATATAAACAGAATCTCATTATCTCTACTTATATCATTATTTATTTGTTGTGTTTATATGGACACCTCGTTCCAATAAGATCACATCTCAGAAAATCGTTGTAAAAGATCACTTCTCAAAAAACAATTGAAAAAGATCTCATCTTAAAAAATCGACGCAAAAGATCTCATCTCAGTTCTTCCTTGTAAAACATCATGCATATTTGAAAAATATCGAAAAACATCACATCTCAAAAAATATTGAAAAACATCTCATTTCAATTCTTCCTTGTAAAATATTGAAAATATTGAACATCTCCGAAAATATTGAAAAATAAAAAAACAGAATTGTTTCATACGAACTTCGGTTGCAAAATTTATTTAAGAGATTTTCCGACTCTACTTTTGTAAATTTACTAATATTAGATAAAAACCACAATATCTTAAAATTCCAAAATATGAATATTAAATTTATTTCATTAATGTCATATTATAGCATATTTTAAATTTATTATCAATTTGTTTCATTCAACAAAAGTTGTTTAAATTTACTCACGAATATGTTAAATAATATTTCAGTATTTCAATAACATAGTGTATATATTATATATATTATATTCATTTCTCATATAATTATATTCATTTAAAACTATGAGTACATTAAATTTATACTACGTTTTTGTTGAATTAAAAAAATTAATAATTAATCTAAAATATACAATAATAAAATAAAATGAATGAAATACGTTTAATATTTATATTTTGGAATTTTAAGATATTGTGGTATCTTTTATCTAACATGAATAATTTTTCAAAAATAAAGTCGGAAAAACTCTGTAATAAGCTTTGCAACCAAAGTTCGTGGTAATCCCAAAGGGACGGCAGGTGTAGAGAACGTGAAAATGTCGCTTATATAAAGTTATGATAACGTTTACTACACTGTAACCCGACTGGATTGAGGATTGCAATGTAAATCCACGGATTATAAAATATGAGAGACAGAGAAAGCTGGTGGAAGTTCTTTCACTTTTCTCTACCTTCTCATTGATACACTGAGAAAACTAAATGATAAAATCTATCATTTAAATAATACGACGTATCATTTAAATGGTAAAACTTACAAGTGGTATCATTTAAATGATACATCGTATTATTTAAATGATAGGTTTTATCATTCAGTTTTTTCAGTGTAGTTATTTTTATTTGCACAATTACAATCAATCAGAAGATAGAGAAAAGAGAAAGCACCTCCACCAGCATTCTCTGTCTCTGTTAGTTCATATTTCATGGATTTACATTGCAATACGCAGCCCATTATATCAGCGTATTCGGTAACTACACTATTATTTTATCATAATGTATTCTGTCTTTGTCTACTATGTCTTGGCTGGAAGAGGGAAAAGGACAAACCCTAGGGGATATTTTCACTGAAGAGCCACCGAATACGACATATATGTCTATGACGGTAATAGTTATTTCATCGTATTTTAACCTTTCCTAAGCGACATATTAACATTTTCTGCACATACTGTTCCTACAGGCGATTCTTTTTTCTTTATGTTTCGATATTTTTTGAAATATAATATTTTACATGGAAGAATTAAGATGAGATGTGTTTTGATATTTCTTGATATTTCTTTTACAAAAAAGAATTGAGATATGATATTTTTCGAGATTTTTCAAATATGTCGACAGCTGCTATTAAAAACGGCCCAGTCCAGTTTTGCATTCTAAAGAGCGAAAGTCAACTTTTGCATTCTGAAAAGATCCAATGACGTTTTGCTTTCTAAAACTGCCCAGTGCACATTTATGTTCTAAAAAGCGCCAGTAAAACATTCTTAGCCTACGCTAAGAATAAATGATATAAAATTTAATTGTGTCAGCCTAATCGTAAACTAGTTATTTTTAATGCTTATATACCAAGAACGCAGCTCGCGACTGAGACGTTTAGACCAAATGTCTGAGCCATGTGGAACGAAAAAATCGAAAAAATTGACTAAGACGTGCAACATTAATGTTTGAGCTATGCGGCATACATGTACGGACCATGCGTATAAACGTCTCAGCCGTCTCAACCATGGTGGAAACATATGTTTCTATCATGGTTTCAACTGTATGCATGAATAATGAATAATGTTTCATTATTCATATATAATGTACAATGGTGTAGATATATTTTGTAATAAATATACTTATCTATAATTTGAACCATTGTTTTTAAAAGAATCAAAAGGGTACAACTCCACGACATTAATAGCACTGTGCGACAAAATGAAACTTTGGAATGCGCCGAAACAAACTTTTTATATATTCATATGGTTAAAATTATACAGAAACCAAATATTCAATCCGTTTGTTTATAAGTGGTCAATTTACTTTATTATTAACTATTAAAAAGTTTAACTAAAAAGTTATGATTAAGAGAATGATTTTTACATACCTCTCTATGTAAAATTTTATACTGAATTCAAATAAGCAAATTTTATTTCAATTGCTATATTACAAAATATTGAAATTGAATTTTTAATATAAAATTTTATGAATGGTAAAGTTACACGGAGAAAAATAATCTATAATAATTTAATATCTTTTATGATAAATCGGGGACGGACTTGTAAAGTCTTTTATGCACCTTGGGAGCGGACGAAAGTGGAACTAGAAGTCAATTAAATACACTTTATTGCCCTAGGGCAATAAAGTGTATTTAATTGACCTCTCGTTCCACTTTTCGTCCCCTCCCTCGGTCCATAAAACAACATATTCACCTCGGGCGCGCTGGCGCCCTCGGCAATAATATACTATTATGCACCTTGGGAGCGGACAAAAGTGGAACTAGAGGTCAATTAAATACACTTTATTGCCCTAGGGCAATAAAGTGGATTTAATTGACCTCTCGTTCCACTTTTCGTCCCCTCCCTCGGTCCATAAAACAACATATTCACCTCGAGCGCCGCTGGCGCCCTCGGCAATAATATACTATTAAAACGTAAATGAAACATTCTAAGAACGTTCGTATGTCACAAAACGTTTTGTTCTATCAGGGGTGTACATGATTTTTGGGTACACGCAGAAAAAAATTGTCTATAATTTTTATAAAAAGTTCAATAAAATTGCTAGAAATTTACTCCAAGCGGTGTTAATCTGAACGATTTAGTTCCGTGTCTTTTACAGTGTAAGTAACATTTTGGGGATAAATTCATGTATCCCTCCAGTACTAAACATTCTGTAAAGTTTGCTTAACAGTTTTGAAAATCTATTGGAATTTTTATCTTCGGGTAATTATATTATTATTACTAACTTATTTTTAAAGCAGTGATACTACTTCATTAACTG